>CAXAMN010003113.1:1417774-1429472 GCA_963970005.1 Durusdinium trenchii
CACATGCGTGCAGTTGTATGGGCATTCTATCTGTGGAATGACTGTGTGCTGGCGGTGTGAACTCTTCCGACGCGTTGATAAGAAAAAGTTGCAAGCCTTGATTTGGAGTCCTTTCAAACAAGTTTGCTAGCACCAGCAGAAACCAAACATTATGTACACAAATCTTCTGCCCACATATGTATATACACATGCGTGCAATTCTATGGGCATTCTATCTGTGGAATGACTGTGCACTGGCTGTGTGAACTCTTCCGACGTGTTGACCAGAAAAAGGGGCAAGCCTTGATTTGGAGTCTGTTGTAACTAGCTTGCAGGGAAACGCGCACTCAAGCAAAGCAAAACACACGCACAAGGACCCTGGCAAACGAGGATCCACTCACATCATACCTCTTGTGGAAGCGCCATGCCAAGAGTGTGTTTATTTGTATGAATATACGTGTCTACATGTGGCGTGTCCTGAGCCGGACCACCAGCAGAGGGTGACCAAGTTGTCAGCTGTGAGTGTTGCTTTTTGCTGATATTGTCTATCAGTTCTAGAAACCTATGTGCCTATACATATATGTGTGTGTTTTGCGTGCTTTTCTTTTTTTATATATGTGATTATATACGTGCATATTCAAATGTACGTCAAATGTATGTGCATTCTATCTGTGTTTTGACTGCTTATTCTCAGTGGAACCTCTTTCAAAATGGTTCCCAAAAATGGGGCATTCTAAGTTGTGGCATTCTAAGACTATTTTTAGGCTCATTCTATCTTCTGGTGATAATGCTCACTCTGGACTTCGCCACCGCATTCTATCTTTCCCTACGTTAGTATAGTCTGAGAAAGTTTCTGTCATTACTTACACGACATGTCGTCCACGACTCCTCAAGACCAAAAAAGCCCAGCGACCATGTGCCGGGCATTGCCGGATTGACATTCCCAGCAATGCCCGTTTGCATGGTTTGCAGGGCTTTGTTGGATATTTAATTAGAACCACTCGAACGTTTTCCCACTGCGTTTTCCCACTGCGACTGCGATGCAGTAAGTAGTCCTAAGTCCACACTCCCTGCGCGTTGGCAGATTTGTACAATTCATCTGGCAAGTTCACTTGTGCAGTGTACGGAATTTTGCCCCAAACATCTGGAATCTTGCTTTTGACCAGGCCTCCACAAAAGACGGCTCTTCCCAGCACCCGCATCAGCACATTGATGCTCATTGCATCGCCCAAAGCGCCGCCAACCTTCGGCTTTGAGACTTGCTCGAGCAAATCGTCTATCCAGCTTTGGGGCCAACCCTGGAATTTGCCAAGTTCATATATGTTTGTCCACCGATTGTAAGCGACGATCCAAAAGCCATCTGACTTTCCTCGCCTCAGTTTTGAAAGGGCCAAGTCATTCAGTTCAATTCAAGAAACCAAACTAAAAAAACAACAAAAAACAACAAAACAACAGTTTAAAAACAACAAAATAGCAAAAATAACTGCTAATAAGATACGCCCGAGTAATGCATGGGCATTTTCCGGAGATTGCACTGCCAAACTTCTCTGATGCCAGCAGGTCCAAAATCATCACTTCTTTGCTCGTCGCTTCGGCGCACTTGTTCTTGAAGTTCTTGAGATTTTGCCGGGTGAATTTGGATAGGCCGTCCTTTTGTTCGGTTCTGTGAACTAAAAACCTGCGAATGTTCGGCATCTCCACTGGCTCAGGAAATGTGAACTTCTCCCGCCAACATTGCTTCAAGATTGCTACCTCAATGACATGTGTGTGAGATTCGAATTGCGATAAGCCGTCCTGTTCGCTACATACAACAACACAAAACATGCATCCGCGGCACTTGCAGTCCAAGATGCAATGTAGATTCTGTGGCGGCTGTGGGGTATCCCGTGGTCAGACGTGTCAATGATTTCTGCAGAGACTCGATACCCTGCATTTTTGAGAACCAATATGATCTTGTCCAGTATTGGACGATTCGGTTTGTGGCTTAGACCAGTCACGTTCTCCAGCAAGGCCACTGGCGGTCTCTTGAGAACAATGTACTTCAGCGAATGGAGTATGACGACCCCTCTCTTATCAGAAAGAGCTTTCTTCCTCCCCACTGATGAGAATGCTGGACAAGGAGCACCGCTCACAAATAAGTCCACCGTAGGCATAGTGTCATACTGGCGGTCTTTGATATCCCCCATGATAAGAGGGCTATGTCCAAACTTCGCATGCATGATTGTCATCATCTTGATTTTATCAGGGCAAATCTCTGAGCAGAAGAGGGGTTTGATGTCGCAGCCGAGAAGCTTCAATGCCAGAAAGTCAGACCCAAGCCCACAACAATCAGATCCAAGCCGTATCTCGTCACCTTGGCGGTGGTATTCCATAGCCCTTTCTGGTTCTTGGAGTGAAAGCTCCACCAGCTCAGAAAATAACTCTTCAGCAACTTCCTGAAGCCCTTCTTCTTCCTCCAAAATGGGACAATGACAATGCCGTATACCGAGACAAATAGCATAACTAATTAGAAAACAAAAACGACCGTCCTTTGTTTGCTTTTTCGTTGTCGCTGGTTTCTTCTTCAACTTCTGAGTCTGGTTCACATTCTTTGCATCTCTTCGAACGTCCTCGTGCAACAGGCCGTCCATGTGATGATGTTTCTCCATGGCATGGTTCGTTGGTACTTTCAAAGCATCAACACAAGATCATCGATCAGTTTGAAGCAAAATTAAACGAGCCTGAGATCCAGATGGTTTTTTGAGCGGCTTTTCTTTCGACTTTGGCTTTGGCGCCCTCGACTTCAACAAGTCCTTGCCATCCACATTGGCAAAGTCCAACTCCATGGTGCTTCAAACAGTTCCCTACGTGGAAGCTTGACTGAGCCCAAATTTTAGACGACGACGACGAAAGCTCAAAATGAACAAACTTTCAACTACAGTTGTTGATCGAATGTCTTTTGACTAACCCATTCTCATTGTCATGGTTTTGACCCAAATCACTGAGCGGCGAGTCCACCATGGCACTCTTTTTCAATCACACAGAGCTGATGACGTCAGCGGCAATGTTCCCGTGAGACGTCCCATCACAGTCTCAGCACTGCCGTCATTGATGACAATCATCGAAGACATTCACTTAGGCTTGCCACCAGAATCCGAGTCAGAAGACGATGGGGTGAGCTTATTGCCGCCCTTGGGTTTCTTCTTGTCGTCCTTGTCCTGGTTCTCCTCACCCTTGCGCTTCTTTTCATCCTTTTTGGGATCCTCCGCCTTGGTGGTAGCCCACTCAGGGCTGTAGAAAGTGCTCCCCTGGGTCGTCATCCTGACAGAGGTGTGAGTTCAACGGTTTCAACTCACTTGGAAAATGTAGCTTATTTATTATCCTAAATCCCCGCCGCAGTGACAAATAATGGATAATAATAATAATAAATCATCGTATCTACATATCAACATGTTGGATGTCTCCAAGCGTTCGGTTTTAGTAACCAGTGTTGTGTTAAGTTCTGATGTCACTTTATCTTGCCACAACAACTTAGGATCATTTGATCGGTTTTAAAAACTGCAGGAAGCCATTTTTCAAAACAGTTCAGCAGTCAAAATCTGTCAGAGTTTAATTTTAAGCCAAACACGCATACATTAATGCAGTCAAAGGTCTGCCCCTTCAGCCACTTCACCAAGTTGGAACGAAGGCCCTCCTGGTGTTTGGTGGTCATGGCGATCCCGGTGTACTTGATCCTTTTTTCACAGCAGGCCTTGGCAAGTTCACCTTGTCCCGGAGTGAGGTCGAGCACACCGGCCTGAAGCCAACCACTGATTTACTGGACGACCCAATCAAAGTAGAAACCAACATGAAGAAAGTAAAAAAGAAAACATAAAAGGTAAAAACAAGATACAGTAAATTTGACAGGTTGCCACTGAGTAAGTGGAAAGGATATCTTCATAGAAGGTGCGAGGGAGGAAATTGAAAAATGCCGGTTCAATTTCATGGCCCTTCCTCTCATCATCATCAGCCGCTGCTGCATCACTGCCGATGCAATGATGACCGTAAAGTACGGACTTCTCTTCAACTGTCATCTGCCAGTGGTCGCTTGAGGCGGTCAAGCTGACCCAGGCCACGCAGTTGCCCCTTGTGGTTCCCGGATACCGGTTTCGAGGCCGATCAGGGATCACTTTGTCAAGCGCCTCACTGGTAATGAGGTGCATTGTCTGCACTTGTTGCAGCGCACCCCGCACCTTCTTGCGCTTGTCTTTCAAGCTGTCCTCGCTGATGCAAACTGTGACCGGCTTCACTTCCAAGTAGTGCGGCAAGCATCCCAAGCCTCAAGACTTGAAAGTTATGGGCCATCACAACGAAGTTCATAGAACAATTTCTCTAAGAACTAGTTTGGTGCAAGTAACTGCCATTTTTCAATGTGGGTCTCAAGGGCGAAGTAAGAATTTCAGAGCTTCGGCCACCATCAAGCAAACACAGGAGGTCGCCAGGCACTGGGAGGTCAGGGTACGTGTTCTTGCCCACTGGCTGGGCCCCTCGCCCAAGCAGGGCAGCATGGCAAAGCTTTTTGACCATCGATTCTGTCAAGGGAGGGGGGCGCCTGTCTGGCCTTTTGGCAGCCTCGCTGATCAAGTTGGCATCCAAGTGAATGAGAATGCAATCTTTCCTGAATCAACTGACATCATCAAATCAAATTCAAAAGCAAACACCAACCGATCAAAATTGCTTCTGGGTTTAGTTTTCATTGGAATGCAAAAAATTAATCCAGCTGAAGATCCCAGTCGTTCCTTGGATTTCGCCCTTGCCTACTGGCGACTGAAGGATCAGCTTTGTCAGCTGCGATTCGGTGTCGGGCCCGGTCAGAATTGTCACGTAGATTCCCAAGGTTTGGGACGCAGTGGCCCAGTGATGCTCAATCGAACCTTGGTGTAGCGATTGGGGTTTGCTTCTACAGCACCTCGAAGAAGCTTTGACACCTCGTTTTCCTCTTCCTCTTCAGCATTCTTCATGTTGATCTCATTCAAAGCCTTGTCCGCTGCAATCTCATCGTCTTTCTTCTTCAAGCAGGGCTGCCAGCGCTGATTAAAGGATTCCACTTCCAACATCTCGGCAGGCGATGATTGCTTCCCCCCTTTTTTCAAGACGGCCAAAGCAGCGCCATTGAATGTGGGTGTGTAGAGCAAGTCCTTGCGTATTTAAAGAAACATCAAGTTCAAATTAATTCATAAAACAGTTTTGGCCTTAAGATCAAAATTTGGTCTCTCCTCGAGAAGCTTCAGGCAAAGCATGGAGCTTTGCTTCAGTGATGCTTGCCACCCATTCATCGGAGTGCCCTCCAGCGGCGCAACGTTCTTTCGAAAGCTCTTGTGGTCTGACATCTTGGAGCGTAGGAGCGTCAAGTCCTGTGGGCAAAACCCCTGCCTGTGCATCTCCACATCCAGTAAGTAGTCAAAACACTTCTTCTTGAACTTGATCAACTCGATTGCGGATGCTGAGTTCTGGCCTCCTTTGAGGTATCCTTGAGTGACCTGCAAGTAAGTCACGTCCAATTTTTTTTTGGAATGACGACGCCACTGACTGACTGAAACTGTCCCCAAGCTAGTCTTATCAAATTACGGCCCTGAGAAGCCCATGACGATGACGGGCTAAGTCTGAGCCTGCTCATTATTAAATTTAAAGGTTGAAAGCTGAAAGGTTTTTAATGTCACTGGGAGTGTCACTGGGCTGGCTGGCCTGCTCATTCGCGACTTGACCGGACTCGATGTTGTCCCACAGGGCGTTGAGAACAAACCTGCGCATTGCAAGATCATCTGTCTTGTCCAACAAAATCTTGAGCTTCGCCGCACTGTTGAGACACGAGCCATGGCTGAACTTGCCCTCAAGGGCATCTAAGACTTCGTTGCAGCCCGGGTCCTGCAAAATCTTGTCATAGATCATGATGGCGTTGCTCACAAAGTTGTCGCTGAACTCAACCTTGGTGGACTCAGCTTGCATGGCCTGGGTTTTGTAAAGCTGCTGTAGCTTGTCGACTGTCACTGGCTCACCATCTCTTGAGACTTGCGCTCACGGACCCCAACGATTTCATGGCATAATTGCCGACAAGTTCGTTTGATGCTGTCGTTCCTCTGGATGATCTGTTGGCGACAGTTGTAGCTGGCCCTTAGTTGAAGGCAAGCCGCTTATTATTTATTATTTTGTTATTATGATATTATTAACTATCATATACTATCATTATTATGTTGGCACGACCGGTGCAAAAACGGGAACCGGCTGACTAACTTAACAATGCGAGCTGAACACCATTTACAGCCAGGGGGCCAATACAACTTGTCCTCCCCAAGAATGACCTCAAACTGCATTGGCCAGCTTAAAGCCACTGACTTCCATAAATTGAGTTCATCCTCTGTTGCGGCCACCTGCCCTTTTGCCAGAATCCGTTGGGACAGCTTGAGGATGAATCCATGAGTCAGTTCCTCGGGAGACACCTGCTTCCACTTACCTTTCAATCCCACGATGTCTTCATCAGGCGTCGGCACCATGACGACAGTGCAGTCTCTCAAATGAACGGGGCAATCGGAGAAAGCATGGTCAGCCCAAGCCTGCACCCTTGACAAATTGAGTGGCACCGTTGGGGTGGGTGAGAACAACAGGTCTAAGTTGAAAATGTTCCCTGCTGCCCGGTAACAGCCTGTGCGGGTCAAGCTAATTTTGGCTTCATCGGCATTGAAGACTGCCTGCGGCGATGCTTAACTTTGAACGTCCAAGTTTGAATGTTCAATTCAAATTAAATATATTTTCACTGAAGTTATTTTGGTTATTTGGATCAGTAGTTAATGGAGCCCTGCCTGACACCCGCTTTGCTCGGCCGCATCGCCAGTGATCTTCAGGGGCTCCGCCGACTCAATGCCTTTGAAGTGGCTGGTGACCACACCATAAGCCTTTTGGATCTCTTGGAAGTAGGCGTTGTTCAACACTGGTGTTGCTGCCATGATGGCAGAAGACTGCACCTCAGTAGTTGATGCGGCGGTGGCGATGGTTTCGGGTGCCTTTCCCGCAGCTTCTTTGCGCGCAGCACTGGCCTGAGCCTTTTGCTGCTTGATCTCTAACGATCGCTTCTTGGTGAACTCATCTTTTTGTTTTGCTGCCTGTTGTTTTGCCACCCCTTCCCCCAGCAGCTTTTCATGAAGCTGTTCAGCCTCCTCTGCCACCATCTTCTCTTCTTTTTTGTTCAGCTTCCACTTCGAAGCATTCACCGACATGGCTCAGAATAGAAGTAGGACTTAACGCTTGAGGCGAAAACCACTGAAGCATCCGCGGATCAGAATCATTGTCGTCATTGGCATCATCATTATCATCGTCATCATCATTATCATCATTATCTTCAGATTCACTTTGCCTTCACTTAGTCCTCTTATCATCGTCTTCATCATTGTCATCATGCAGTTCGGTCACGACACGATGACGACAACGTGTAAAATAATATAATATATATAGCAAGCTTGCCCAGAAAAGACCTTCTTGAGGACTTTTCAGGGCTTGCAAGCATTGAAGTTCCACCACAAACTTGCCCGGAAAAGACCTTCCTGAGGACTTTTCAAGGCTTGATTGCGATGAAGTTCCACCACAAACTTGCCCGGAAAAGACCTTCTTGAGGACTTTTCAGGGCTTGATTGCGATGAAGTTCCACGACCAAGCTTGCCTGAAAAAGACCTTCTTGAGGACTTTTCAGGGCTTGCAAGCTTGATCGGAAGCTGTGTCATGACCGAAGTCATCATGTCATCAGTCATCACCAGAAAGAAACTCTTTTTTTGCCCGCTGTCTTAAATTTCATTGCTGCAGTCCTTGCGTCTTCTCAGTGATGTGGTGGCAGGTATTAGTCTAAGCTACTTGCTGGAACTTGCATGGCATGTGATTATTTTATATAGCTGTTCAGTTCATTCCGACTTTATACAATAATAATGTTTGGACAAAACGTTCTTTGGCGTCACTGAGTTCTGGGCACACCGCCGCTGAGGCTGTCTAGTCTAAGACAGCGACTTCGACCGTTTCACAAATCAGCCCAAGGTCTTAAAAAGCTGAAGGGTGGGGATCATTCATGTCTTGGACAACCGTCATTTAAGGCGACTTTTTTGAAGTAAAACATGAATGTGACTTTAATAGTTCAGCTCCTTCAGCTGCCAGGGCTTTTGAAACTTGGAAGCGCCGATGCAATTCGCATCGATATCCTTGCCGTCTTAAATCCCCCCCGATTGGGCCAAATGACTAACAATTTTACTTCAGCTGCCATCTTAATTTCTGATTAAACAATAATCATTAAATTGATTATAAAGTTATTTACGGCTGACTGGCAGCACTGATGAAGATGCGATGATTGAGATGATCATCAAACTTGAAAACATCAATGTCAATGTCGAAGTTGAAGTGTCAGCAAGTCATTTATTAATCACTTAAATTTAATCAGCCCGTCAGTCCAATCAGGGTCACTGACAACAACGGATGTAGCCGTCGTCGGCTGAGATGCCAATCTCTCATTGAAGCCGCGGCAGTGCCAGCGTCACTTCCTGCAGTCAGCTGGGGAAAAATTGAAAAACTGAAAAACATCAATTTTGTAAATTTCAACTTGGCGGCCCTGGCGAGAGCCCCCCCCTCCGTTAGTAGGGGGCTCTCGCCAGCTGTGACCGGTCCCGGCTGGCGAGAGGCTACCCCTAGCGCCAAGCGCTGTGCGAGAGCCCACCCCTAGCGCTACGCCGCTACGCTAAGGGCACCCTCTCGCCAGCCGGGACCGGTCACAGCTGGCGAGAGCCCCCCACTAACGGGGGGGAGGGCTCTCGCCAGTGGCGTATAACCGTTACCCTGATGTAATTTACTTACTTAAAGCTATGGCGTATAACGGTTACCCGGCGTACCCCGGCGTATAACGGTTACCCGGCGTATAGCGGTTACCCGGCGTATAGCCGTTACCCAGCGGTTATGCCCTTAATTTGTTTCAAAAACCTGTTTAAATAATAAGTTCTGTCACTGACCAGGACCAGTCACAAGTCGGCCGGGGCAGTCCTGGGCCAAGTTGGTTTTTTCCGCCATGGTGCATTGCTACAGTACCTGACAGCAATTATGAAATAAATCATCATCATCATGTCTGATTTGAATGGTTAAAAACCATTTGAAACGACGACTGACATGAATTGATTTCAAGATATTTCAAGCCTAGCAGCTTGTTCTTGTAGAGACCCTGATCCTCGTTCATCAGTGCAATGAGTCGGCTTGCAAGCTGGCTCGTGGCGACGGGGCCCTCAGCCTGACAGAGCCATCATCTTCAAATCAGTCAAATCAATCATTCAGTTAAGTTAAAAGTAAGTCCATTAAAGTCCTGATGATGATCAATTTCGAGCCCATCCAATTGTTTCAATTTAGTCAAGCCACAACGTCGCCTTTCTCCTCGGCGTCATTGTCATCATTATTGTCCTCAGCCTCGTCGTCCTTGGAATCATCTGCTGGCGCGGCAGCCTCCTTGGAACCGGTAGCTGCCGTTGAAGCAGCAGCCGTCGTCCTTTTGGCCGCCCTTTTATTCTTTCGTCTTGCCTTTCGCGCCTGGTTTGCCTGACACAAAAATATCGAAAACCCCAAAGACGACAACGACAACGACAACGACGACAAATTCAATCTGCGCTGCATGTTGAAAAACAATAAGTTGAAGCTAAGCGGCTAGCGCCCTCAGCTCTGGCGTCTCCTCGCCCCTCTTTCGGGCCAGCTGGTAGATCCTCTCCGCTCTTCCATCAGCTTCCTGAGTCAGTCAGGGTTGCCCTTAATTATAAACCACTAATTTTAAAACTATGTTAAAAAAACACTGAAGTCATTCATAATAATTCATAATTTATCTAACACACCAAGTTTCTACTGGAGGGCTCACCTTTGACTCCACAGCATTCAGCAAGTCCTTGATGATGTTCGAAGCCATCTGTGGTACAGCTTTGGGGTTGTCGATGTCGATGAATTTGTCGAGGGTTTTTTTTCAAAACGCCCTGGTGGTGCCGCCACTTCACCGACTCGAGATTTGGTCTCCCAGGCGGGCGCAAACTCGGATCCGCAGCCTCGTTCATCATATTCTTCTCCACCATCTCATATATGCAGCAGGCAGCACCATAGTAGTCCTGGGGGCCAGTCAGTGGCCGCCATATTATATTAATTATTGCCTTATTATTATTTTCTTTAAGCGTGGCTGGCAATGAAGCCTTCAACACGACAAGCTCGTCGCCCCGATTAATTGTGTTAATTCGAAACCAAGATTCGATGAGAAGTGTCGCTGGCTGGCGCATTTCCAACACTGCAGAGGGCAAATACTCAGCCGTGCCTGCCCACCCGCCACTCCGCTGATGCTCGAAGCATACACCAAAGTCGGCCAACTTCAGAGTTGCATCGTTGTTCGGCGCACTCAAGAGCAGGTTTTGAGGCTTGATGTCGGAGTGCACCAGCCATCGTTTGTGGCAGTGGCAAAGTGCCTCAGTGACAGTCACGTAAGCCCCGATCATAGCCTTTTAACTTAACTTAACCCCATGTCATTCATTCATTCATTCCTTCATTCCTTCCTTCATTCCTTCCTTCCTTCCTTCATTCATTCATTCATTCAATCATTCATTCATTGATTCATTCATTTATTCATAATTCATTCACTCATTCATTCACATCAAAATCATCAAACTAGTCGAGTCATCATCTTCAATGGTCAAGGTCCATCAAGGCCTCCATCAAAATGAATCAATGAAGTCAAGTCACCGACGTAAGGTGCAACGTCCACTTCTGACAGAGCTGGGCTGGGATGTCCATGCCAAAGTGGATGCCTGTCCAAACAGAATAACCAAACTTAAAAATTAAATTCAACATGAAAAAACAAAATAAGAAAACTTACCAAACAAAATACCAACCGAAAAACAAGCCTAAGTACCCAAATCCAAACATACCAAGCGGCGTCGGAAGAGGTCGCCACCTGGACAGTATTCCATGTTCAAAATGGCGACGCCCGACTTCGTCATTGTCATGTCATACAGCTGGGCGATGTTCGGATGCCTCAAGCCTCTCAACGTTTCCCCTTCCTCAACCAGTTCTTGGGCTGGATCCCCCTCACGGTCTCTCTTGTTCACCTTGATGACGCGGTAGGTGCCATCCCTGCCAGTGACCCGATAAGCGGCCCCCATACCGCCTTCGCCCAGTTTCTTCATATTGGACCAGCCCATTAGCACGAACATGCGGGCCCTCGCCGCCTCATCATCATCGACGGCGCTTGACATGGCAGATGACAGTTGAGGTTGAAGTTGAAAGTCGAGTTGACAGCTGAAGTTGACACTGGAAATTGACAGTTGAAAGTTAAAAGTTGAAGTTGACAGTTGATGTTGAAAGTTGAAGTCGACAGCTGAGGTTGACAGAGGTTGACAGTTGAAGAGTTGACAGTTGAAGTTTCATTGAAGTTGACAGTTGAAGCTGATGTTGACAGTTGTCAGTTCGAGTTGAAAGTTGCAGCTGACAGTGGAGGTTGACAGTTGTGCTTCGTCTATTCTTGTCATTTCGTTTTCACGTCGCTTTTCTCAACATTGGCTGCAGCATGGTAAAGGAATCGGCGGCAATTCAACTCACTCAGTCACTCACTCATTCATGGTTTTGATGGAATGTCGTCAATGCGGCTTTGATGGACTCAATGCTAGATTCTTGGGTGGCGACGACTACCCGTCAAAGCCCTTCTTCAGGGCTTTGATGGAAT
>CAXAMN010003113.1:1429482-1487938 GCA_963970005.1 Durusdinium trenchii
GGCGACGACTACCCGTCAAAGCCCTTCTTCAGGGCTTTGATGGAATGCCGTCGTCAATGCTTCAATGATGCGTGGATGGCAATGACTACCCCTCATTCAATGTCAATGATGAATGTGACGACGCTTCCTTCTGTTTTTCACCCCTGGTTCATCAATCTGGATTTAAGATCGATGCATCATCCCCGAGCGTTTCATATCAATTTTCTTGATATGTTCCAAAAACCCCGGTTTGGTGAAACTCTTTGGGTCGTCCTCGTCGTCTGCAACCTCCTGCGAAGTCTTCAAGATATACTTGGCCACCGTCTGGTTCTTCGCTGTTTTAAAATTGTTGCAGTCCACAAGTAGTTTTGCGATCATTGGGTGTTTTTCTTTGAACTGGTCGGTAAGAAAAATCTTGCCTTTGGACTTGTCGAGCTTCTTGTAGGCAACCACAACGCCAGTCCCTGAAAGGCATGAATTGTCCAGCAAAATGGATCCTGTCAAGCAAGCTGCCCATTCTGCTCTTTCAGGCGGCTGTGTTGCGTCTGGCACAAACAGCAGCATGGCCTTTAACCGATCTGGCGTCCTTGAGAGGTTGAGTTCGTTGATGCGCCTTTCCTCACAAACAAGATCTTGATTGGCGCTGCAAAAAACAGATGTGCTGAATTAACGACGACAAAAACAAAATTGAATTTCATCCTATTTCATCCGAGGTTCCATATTAGCATCGTCGGCGGATAGCCAAACTTTTTGTCCACTAAATTCAGCCCAGTCCATCTCAAGGTGATTGCGGTGGTGTACCTCCTCCTTTCTTTTCCGGGCAGCGATGAGGTCTTTGTCCTTTTTTTGTTCCTTCACGCGGGTCTCTAAAACTGTCTCCTTCATTGCCTCTTCATCCACGCCGTCATCTGCAATGAGAAGGTTGTCCTGATAAGCTTCAACCCTGTTGGCTTCTTGCTTGCTACGCTGAAATTCCAACTCCTTTTGGTGGCCATCCGTCCATCCAGGCAGTAAGTCAGCCTCTGCGAAATTCAAGCCATTCAGCAGTTCTGGATCATTGTTCATAGTTTCTTGCGCCATTTCTCCAACAGCACGGCGTCGCTCTTTCAACCAGCTGGCCATAGTGTTTTCCTTTTTGTTCTCATCAGTTGTTTTTGTTGTTTCCCTTCTGCAGTTTGGCATCCACCCGTTGAACTTCCCGAGAGCGCCCAAGACCTGTCGAGTCGAGCTCGAAAACAAAGAAGCACAAGCTAACGACAAGACAACGATTAGATAATACGATGACCTCATCATCATCATTATCATCAGCATCATCATCACAACCATCATCATGACCATCACCGTCACCATCACCATCATCATCGTCGATCATGAAGCGAGTTGACAACAATACTGGCCTAGCCTGGGGCACACTGCTCATACAAATTCTGGGCGTCCTTGATGAGCTGGTTCCAATCTTCATTCGTCAGAGGCGTCAGGATCAACTTGGAGATCATCTCTTCCATGGCAGCTGAAGTGCGAGCTCTCCCGGTGACGTGAAGCCGGTCAAGTTTTGAAAAACTTTGCTCCACACCGCTGGTAGAAGCCTGACACAGGGTTTCAACGTGTCAAATCAAAAAACACTCAAAACATCTCATTGTCATGTCAATATCCAGATGCAAGATTAGTTAAAAAAATCAAGAAGGAGTTGACAACAAACACGCAAAGCACAGGCCTGCCATGAGAGGTAGCGCCACATGACCGGCCCTAAGTGGTCAAAGGGATAAGAACTTTGCCCTTGTTTCATGCTACTCGTCCTGGCCATGGTAGTGAGCCATGCTTCTTTGTTGCTGCAGCTCATGTCCCTCTGAAATTTTTCAGCCAAAGGCCGGTGTCGTTCCAGTTGGTCTTTAAGTC
Source organism: Durusdinium trenchii (assembly GCA_963970005.1). Classification (NCBI taxonomy): domain Eukaryota; class Dinophyceae; order Suessiales; family Symbiodiniaceae; genus Durusdinium; species Durusdinium trenchii. The sequence goes on from CAXAMN010003113.1 coordinate 1,431,358, forward strand.
CTCCAGGATTGACTTTAAAGACTTGGCTCAACCTCTGCACAGCCTGCATCTCCACGGCCGCACTGTCCCCGCCAACCATGGACTTCAGTTGAAAGCACCCGAAAGCATTGAAGACGGAGTAATTGGGAAACTCCGTCTCAACCACCTCTGCAGCTAACTTAGCCCAGCACTTCATTCGGTCCAAGCACCTTTGGCGACACTCTCGGTCTGGGGCAGCAATCCGCTTTGCTTGCCCTGACCTTTTGAGGAACATAGTCAGCCCGCCTGTCGTCATGAGGTCCATCACGTGCATGGTGTATCCAACCTGCATGACCTTCTCTTCCATAAACAAGGTTGCGATTCTCACCATGAAACTGTGAACAAAAGTGGAAACCATTGACAGGTCAACGTCCTCCTGGTCAACGGAGCGAATGAGCACGAGCGCCTCATCGGCAGCATCTGCTACCATTGCCAACTGCAAAATCTCTTCGGCAGACAAACCTTCCAAATAGGCTATTGCCACCTTGTCCTCTCTCGTCTCGGCTATCCGCGTAGTAGTTGTAGCCACAAAAGCTGGCAAGTACAGCAGCAGCCTTCCCAGCGGAGTTGAATGAGACTCAAAGCGATGTTTGGCAGCTTTGAGGTTTGATACCTTTTTGCCCCATTCTTTGGTTTCACCTTGCTGGATCTCACTTTCCAGCCACTCCCTGAAGTCCCAACTGGCACTGATCTTCTGGACCATGGAGTCCGACGAAAGTATGTGATTTTCCATCACAGTGTTGAGGAATCCGTCGGCCAGATATGGTCTTTGCAGCACCTTCCTGAATGCGTGGGCCTTGTCCCTGCCAACTAGTAGCAAGTTGGGCGTCAACACCTCCACATTGTCAGCTTCAAGACGTGTATCTCGACGACCCCTGGAAACTTGTCCAGCTAGAAGTTCATTGGCAGCCGCGTCGGACATGACAATCTCAACCTTGTCGCAAACCTCATTGATCATGGTTTGGCGGGGTGGAAAAAAACAAAAAACTATATATATATTATATATATTGGAAAAAACAAAGCGGTAAAATGAAGCAAAGGCACCATTTGGAACAGCTCCTTGTCAAAGAATGGTTCGGGCCCATTGAACCATCTTGGTGGCTTAGCCCATTTTGAGCAAAACCTGGTGATAATTGCCCTGGTGCTTTCCACGATCTGTCCAGCACGATCTCCTCCACCTCGCTCGACGCCCAACAGACCAACCCGAATCTTGAACAAGTTGCTGCAGCTTCCAAACCTCACCATCAATCGGGATCTTCTGGCGTCTCGAGCAAGTGATATTGTCACTGAACTCCGCAAGGCATTTTGCTCGCTTTGCAACAAGGCTTCATGTAAGCACCAAACCATCAATTGAGTTTTGTCTGACCAACATCCAGGCCCCAGCTTCCTCATAGAGTCCCCTTTGCGCATTGATTGCAGGACTGCCTCATGTGAAACGAACATGATAAAATGACAATGACCAACAACAGCCGCCGGAAAAATCGAACAACTAAAATGAACCCGTGATAACGTACGTGAAGCTGAATGAAAATGAACCTTGATAATATGAACCAAATCGGCCATGTTTCCGTGAACTCCTCTTTTGCAGGGCCCATCGAAGCAATGGTTCCGAGCATCTTGTCCACCGTTTGTTTGTGAACATTGGAGTCAATGTGCCGCTTGACAAAGTGGTGCTTCAGACCTTGCTGGGAGTCAGCAGCAGTTCCTCGTCCCCATGCACTTTTTACATTGGCCGCTTGGCATGGAATGCAAAGAAGCCCTTTATCAGTTGCAGTGATTGCAGGAGACTTAGCTAACGCCTCTGCCTGTGGACTTAGCAGCGCCAGCTTCTCTTTTGACAAGCGTGACCCTATAGAAAAGTCATGTTGAAGTTCTTCCTTCCGCCTCTTCCACTTTTCCTCGTCAAACTGACCACCCTGGCTGAGGTTCCTCTTTCTAAGTGGCCTTGCTACTAACTGCACAGCCTTCTTGTCAGTCTCAGCTTCCTTCTTCGGCTTCTTTTTAGCACCATCATAGTCATCGTCTGAGACTTCATACTCAAGAGAGTCCATTGCTCAGCAGCACAAAAGTTGGGTTTGATCTGATAATGCAACAACCAATCAATAAAATCAATTGCTGGACATTTCCGTTCAGGGCCCATGGCTCAGCAACACGAAAAACTCAATCAGTAAACTTGCTTACTGGGCATTATATCATGTCAAATCATATCATTTCATATCATATCGTCACATCATGCCATATCATACTGTTCAATCGCCAGACGGTGAAAACGCCGTTGAGACGGTTCCCGGTTACTTTTTTTGGGGGGGGTCGTTAGGTTTATTATTTGCGTTTTTTTGTGTTGGTTTGTTTGTTGGTTTGTTTTTTTGGTCGGGTTGTTGGTTTTGTTAAAATATGTTTCGGGGTTGGTTTTGGGTTGTTTGTGTCGTTGTGTTTTTCTTGTTTTTTTTTATAATTCCTTTTGGTGTTTTTTTAGATTGTGTGTTTTGTTTTGTGTTTTGTTTGTTGTGTTGTTTTTTGTCCTGGTATTGTTGCTGTTTACTATCTGTGTTTGTGTTGGTTGTTTCTGTTCTTTTTAGTTTTTTGTTGTTTTGTTTTGTCGTTTGGTTTTTTCTTTGGTAGTTTTGGGGTAGTTATGTAGTGTCATTGTGTTGTTGTTTTGTTTTGTTTGGCGAATTGTTTGTTTTTGTTATATTCTTCTTGTGTTTTGTTCGGTTGTGCTTTTGGTTTTTGGTTTTTCTTTAGTTGTGTTTTGTTTGTGGTTGTTTGATGTTATTTTGTGGTGTAGGTGTTTGTGTTACTTTGTTTGTTTTAGTCGCGTTGTGTGCTTCTTTTCGGTCTGTGTTTTTAGGGTTTATAGTTTTTGTGGTGCTTGTTTTTGTGTTGCTGTTTTTGTTTGTGTGTGTGTGTGTGTTTCGTTTGGTTTGGGAATCTCTGTTTTGTTTTTTGGCTTTTTGTTTTCTTTTTTTGTTCGTTGTGGCTTTCGTTGTTTTTTTAATGTGTGTGTTTGGTGTGGTGACATGGTGGTTGTTGTTTTAGTGTGCGTTGACGTGTTGCTGTTTTTTTGGTTATGTGTTTTTTTAAAGTTATTTTTTGGTGGTGTCTTTTTTGATTGTTTGTATACTTTGTTTGGTTGTTAGTGTTGTTGCGTTGTTGGTGTGAGTTTTTTTGTTCTTTGTTTGTTGGATTGTTGTTTTATACATTTATTTTTTTGGGTATGTTGGTAGTTTAGTTTTTGTTTTTAAGAACAAATTGCGAATCAATTCAAGCTTGGAAATAACAAGTCGAAGCCAAAGCCGAAGTCTCGTCATCTCCTCAGCAAAGTCAACTCAAGTGAAAATTGAGGTCATGATGGCCCAAGCCCATGCCCTCAAAAGGGCTTAGTTGGTCATTGATGGCCCAAGCCCATCAAAGCCCTAATAAGGGCTTAGATGGTCATTGACTATCATGGATGGCCCAAGCCCATGAAAGCCCTAAAAAGGGCTTAGATGGTCATGGATGGCCCAAGCCCAGCAAAGCCCATCAAAGCCCTAATAAGGGCTTAGTTGGTCATTGACTATCATTGACTGATGGCCAAAGCCCAGCAAAGCCCTAATAAGGGCTTTGATGGTCAACGACTATCATGGATGGCCCAAGCCCATGAAAGCCCTAAAAAGGGCTTAGATGGTCATGGATGGCCCAAGTCGATTAAAGGCTTAGTCTGGCCAGACTTTAGTCAGGAATGAGGGAATGAGGTCAAAGTGGATAAGAGTTAGGTAAGGAGGCTCAAACAACATCTTTTGATGGACATATACAATATGCACATAGCAAAAAACATTAAAACCCTGCGCGAAATTAGACCATTACACATGTATAAAATTTGCGTTTGGGGCAAACAAAATAAAGGTTGCTGATCAGCAACCAAAGCAAGCAACATTGGTTGTTTCAAAAATGAAGCAGTACATGTTCAATGGTTCAAAGGGTTGCTGATCAGCAGCCTTTGCAATGAACATGTACTTGTTAAACAAAAAATTGAGTAGAACGTATGCACTGATTTAATTGGTTGCTAAACAGCAGCCCGTGCCAGTGCAATCAAACTTCATGAAAAGAAAATGGATCAGAACATATACATTGGTTCACATTTGTTTCAATAGACGCGTGCAGTAGAACGTTTTCACTCGTTCAACGCGTTGCTGACCAGCAGCCCGTGCACTCGACCTTTCTTGTTTAAGAAAGGGTCAGCAACCCTTGTAAAGATGCGGCTCATCATCGTGACCATCTGATGCTCACGACTTCAGAGTAATTCCTTGGGAACGTGGCCTGGCAGCAAGTGCTTCAAAGAAAACATGAGTGCAAACATCAGAACAAGATCACGCAACCTTTCCACTGCCAATCTCTCACGCTCATGTGTGCTTTGAAAGTGAAAGCTAAAGCAATGTTGATGTTACTAGACAGCAATCTGGTGTGGCTGCTGCTGGCCAGCAGCAGCTGGATTAGACTGCTGAGACATTGGCATACATATCGCTATATAGGCGGTCGTCTTCGTTTAACAGCCACAGGATAGGACGCGTCGATCGCTGGACACCCCGCCCCCTGTCGCCTGCGTGTCGTGCGCCATCTGATAGGCTGCAATAGGCAATGATACGGCTTGCTGGTCAGCAACCTTCAGTCAACTGCCATGTGCGTGAGACCAACCTGTGACGCTTGCATTTCAACCCGCAGCCACCCTCCCCTACAAATGAAATTTTCACGCGACGCGGCGCTCTTCTTGTCTTGAGGAAATTCCAGCTAGCTGGTGCTAGCTCGTCGGTTCGCTTATCCGAAAAAGCGGTGGTGAGTGCATGATGCATCACAGATCTCTATGCATGGTTCATCACAGATATCTTTGGAAACACCTGCGCAAGCTGCAAAACACCTGTGCACCGTGCGTCCGGCATCGTGCTTCGATGGCATCGACATCAAGCCTCCAATGCGGTACCACCAACGGAGCTCGGTCCAAAGTCCAAAATTCGCTATATCTTGGAGCGGTCATTCGGACAGGGCATCAGGCCTGGGTTTTCCTCATCGGTTTCCAATGATTGGTGAATGTCACTATCTTTGGTTTTCCTCATCATCTGTGTTCAATGTGTGTTCAATGTATGACGTACCTTTTCAATGTATGACCTTGGACGGAGCTCAACTTGACAAAGGGGTCGTCTGCAAAAGGTCGGGATGCAATCGCAACCGCCGCAACCCCAGCCAAAATTCCAGAAATTCATGCAATCAGCTCAGCTACTGGCAACTGGCAGAGACATCACAGAGCTCAGCAGATTTTCTCCCACCATTGACTCCATTCATCTATGAGCCACCAGTTGTTGCTCCAATACACATACTCATTCCTGGCTGATGACTCATATATACCATACAAAAACAAATTGGCCGCCAGATTGCCAGTTTTTCTAGCAGAATTGCTGGGATTAGCGAAACACCTTTGAAACGGTTAAGAGTCAAGTAAAGACAAGAGTCGGCAGCTTCATAGAAATGTAGTCGTGCGCACTTGGCATCTCCAGCGCCGACCGGTGGTCCCACGCCAGCCGGAAAGCATTGACCAAGTCCTCCAGCAACTGCAAGAAGGGAGCCAAGCGCTGCTCCGAAATGCCGGGAACTCTCTGCATCCGAACGTTGTACTCAAAGGCTTTCAGGATCACGTAGAGTCGTCCTCACGACGATGACGATCGCATGAAAATTTCATTTGTAGGGGAGGGGGCCTGGTGGTTCAAATGCTCCCTGGGACACCTCATGAAATTCTGAAATACCTTCAAAAAATATTCAATTTGGTCCAAGAAGCGTTGATTCGAGGCTACATACACGAACTCAGGCATAGTCAATTCAAACAAACACTTTACGTGGAAGTGGCTGCAATTTCTCAAACTTCCGGATTGGCCGTCTTCTTCAATCTGTGGGTTTTGCATGGTGCATTTCCTGAGTTGCGATGGTGAGAACCCACCTTTAAAAGTTTAAAAGTGTAGTCAAGTCAATACAATACTCATCTCTAAACTAGAGTTCTATAGTGTCTACTAAACACCAAAACGCTGTTAAAGCACAGCACAAGCTCCATTCTCGAAGCTCAGCCTCTATAGGGCTCTGAAGGCAACGCTTCACAGAAAGTAGAACTCTGTGCCAAAGTTCGCGGCTCTGGACCGTCGGCGGCTGCGGCATTGGTCCCGCCGGCTGGGCCTTGGCCCACGGAACAAGTGCATGCTGCTGCTGGGCCATGGGAATCGGCGACAAGTGACACGCGTGTCCTTTGGACTTTGAGGCGGTCAACGGCTCTCAGACTCACACCATCTCATGCCAGATCCCGTTCGACCAGATTGTTATGACAATTTGTGACATCTGTTTGGGCATTTGAACTGAAGCCTCTTTTGCTACACCCAGGTTGCGCTGTTTAAGACCAGCAAACGAAACTGATGCCTCCAGCAACTGGTGAAGATGTGGCGGCGCCTGTCAAGCAGGCAACATCAAAAGATGGCAGTGAGAAACAGAACTCGGAGAAACCCGCCTCCACCGCAATGATTGGTTGGCCACAGAACTTCGTCATCTCCTTCTCCAGCTTGTCTTTCTGACCAAAACGACTAAAAACTCCAAACTTGAGAAATTGAACTCTCATCATCGGCCATGTCGCAACGATCAGTCACAGCGCCTCATCTTCAGTCAGCTCCCGTTGGAGTCGAAACTCTGCGCCTTCAAGAAGATCACCTTCAACAACAATCACAACAAAATCAATCAAAGGCCGCACTTGAATTGTTTGCATGTTTTTGTCAAGAAAGCTGCTGAGAACCTTCCATAATTTGCCCTCTTCGGCATGTCCGATGGCTCATGCAGCGCTTTGTGAAATTCCTGACGTTGTCAACGTCAGTCATTGACATGAATTATCAACACATCTCAGAAATGCCAGCCTGCCTTCACAGTTTCAAGCAGGATGGCATCCACATCTGCCATGATGATCACACCTTAATGGATCAAATGGCTGATAGCTTTGTGGTCATGCATGCTGGCTGTGTACTGACTGGCCGAATGCAGAGTGTATACTTAGACTAAGTGCTGAGTGGGAGACCGACCAAGTCGCCGACAAGAAGGAGGGCTTCAAAAGGCTTGGGCCGATCATGGATGCGTCATGGACAACGTAGTGAGTGACATGACAATCATGCCAGACATGACGGCTCACAAATCATGACAACGTGACATGGTGACCTCGACCCAGCAGCATGACCCCGACAGCTCATATTTTTTCATCTCCATCATCCGCCATCGTCGTCTCATCACTTCGACGAGCCCTTCTTCGCCGTCTTCTTAATTTTGTTGTCCTTCTTCACCTTCAGCGCCGCAGGCTTCTTCTTGGCCGCCTCTTCTCCACCATCATTATCATCTCCTCCACTTTTTCCTCCACCTTTTCCTCCATATTTTCCTCCGCCTTTTCCTTTTCCATTTCCATCGTCATTGTCATGGCGGTCTCCGGGGCGCATCTTTCGCCACACCTCCGTCACCGACTTCTCCTCAAAGTCGATCTCCAGCTTGTGCAGCGACCACTGCCTGGAGTTGAAGTGCTGTTCCTCTTGCTGCCATGTCTTCCTCCATTGGGGCCCTTCCCATTGGTGCGTCATGGTGGGACAAAGATGGGCAAAGCGTAAATGGCGGCTCGAACAAAATGGCTGTCGGATTAAATTGTCTGCCCTGCCCCGCCCAAATGCCCTTGCAGCATGACACGCCAGCATGCATGGAAAAAAACAACTCATGATTCAGGTCATGAACGATACGAGGTTGAAAAATACACCCATCATTCTGTAGCATATGGAAAGATAAACCATGAACCTGTGGTCGAACATCATCAAACCAACCCTGCAAAACCCCAACAAGGACTTTGCTGGGTTCAACACTGTCTGTCATTCTCAATCGCAAGTGCCAAAACTACCACCACGATACAGGAAGTTCACAGCGCTAAATTTTAAATAGATGATTAAGTCTCAAGTGCCAACGAGCTATGTAATATCGCTTAGTGCCAACGACTGTGCCCCAACAAAACTGCGCCAACTGTGCTCATTGCTAGATTATATAAAAGGTCCCAACGCAAGCTGCCAAGTGTTCGCTGTATGACTGGCTGATATCAACCTTGTTAGGTTTCAGGTTATCAGCCGTATTTTCTAGGTTCACATCCATCAGCTGAGGTAGGCCATCCAGGTTTTCTAGGTTATCAGCCGTATTTTCCAAGGTCGCAAGGTTGTCATTCACATCCACCCAGCTGAACAGCAACAGTGGTAAGTCACCCAACCAACTGGGCTATGAGCCATCCCAGCATCATGTTGTCAAAATCCCAACACCAAGTTTTCAGTCAATGTCCCCATCAAAAAAATCAAAACCCTCAGGGGTAACCAGGGTAACAGCTATACACCAGCAAGCAGCGTGTGTCATCACACAAGGGGGAGTCCTTTCTCTTTCTAGCTGGGTGCCAGGGCGTTCGCGGCATCTGCCAGCCATTGGTGAAGATCTTGGCGGATGTTCCACCCTTGGGGATAGAGAGTCCTATCGGGTGGCGGCAGGCAACCAGCGCAGTATGCGCAGCCACGGACAACCACTAGCCTAGGTTGTGAGGAGCGATTTGCTCGGCAACGTGACATCCTGCCATGTGCCAACACTCACCTTTCTTTGAAACATGAATCTCTCTCAGGAAGGGGCACATCTCAGCGTGGTGGTCCATCTCACGCTCAAGGGCTTTCAGGAGGCTTTCAGCATCCAGCACTAGGCCTCGTAGGGCCTCCACCTCAGGCTCTTGCAAAGCTAGGGCTGCTCGGGCTTCTTGTGCAGCTGCTAAGTTCTTTTCTGCTCTTCGTGTCACCTCAGTCAGGTCCCGCTTCAGGTCCAGGTTGAGCTCTCGTAGTCGTTGCGGAACGACCTGTTCTTCCTTCTGCACTGCCGCATCAGCCAGCTGGGGCTTTGTGGATGATGCCGTCCAGCGTCCCACTGTGAAAACGGTGGCCATGGCAAACATGTGGCATGCTGCTAGCACCAAAATCCAAAAGGACAGGTAGTCGTGCTCTTCGGTGGGCTTTTCCAGCGGCACTTCAGGGCATGTGTCTTCTGCCCTTGCAGCAAAAACCATGAAAAAGAAAACCATGAAAAACATGACATTCTTCAGGCGACTCAGGTCCATGGGGCGCATGCGGGAAGCGACATGGCTGGAGCTGAGGACATACACAAGCGGCTTGACATTCTGTGTGTAGTGCACAAACTCACACAGCTCTTGGTCATTCTCACCCTGGTGCTCATTCTGCGGCTCGTAGGGCTCGGCAGTCACTTCATGCTCAGGCAGCGGGTGCTCATTCTCCATGTTCCACTCTTCTCGCATGGCCTCTTGGCCTGGTGGCTGTTCGAAGTTGGTGGTGGACTCTTTGATGGCCTCAATGCGCTGAGCTTTGGTCTTCTTCTTGGCTGCCGTGTAGGATGGGTCCCACGTCAGCTTGAGGCGACCATGGCGTAGCCGAGACGCCAGTAGGGAGCGAGCGCTCTCCTTCGTCAAGCCGTCGGCGATCTGCCGTTCTGAACTCATCCATCGAAGACTGCCTCCAAGGCATTCCATTCTTTCCTTCATGACCCTGATCTCCAGGCTCACTCTCTTGTCGATGACTGAGGAGCTGATTCCTTCTCTATGGTAGGAATCGTACAGGGCCTTGGCATCTGTCACCAAGACGGGCTTCAGGGTGGACTTCGTCTCGATGAGGTCCTGGAGCCGGAGACTCGGCTGCAGGAGGTGCTGCCAGAAGCGACATGTGAAGTCGACGGAGTCGGCGGCTTGTCCTCCTGCTTGCGCTTCGGCGCCCAGTGAGCTTCTCGCCACTCTTGGCGTCTTGAAGCTTCTCCAGTCGATCACGTGGTACTCGCCTTCCTCAGAGGAGGTGAGAAGGCTCTGGTTGACCAGGAGGGTGATGTAGCCACCTTGAGAGTTGCCGTCGGGTCGAGCGGTGAATCCAGCATCAAAGAACGTTATCAGCCGTAGGTCCTGTGGCTCTCCGATGTAGTTGTAGGTCAAACCAACATCTTTGTTGTCCTTGCAGAATCGGAGGAGCCTGTTGCACTCGTGCAGAGTCTGGACAGTGGCCTTCGTGGACTGGCCTGACAGCATGGAGGTGGTGCACTGTAGGTGTGGTGAGCTCTGTACTGCTGGCCATTGAACTGAACCAAGTAGGCCTCTGATTTGCGTGACCTCACGTTCATGCACTGACTCACTCATGGGGCGGTTCTTGTTGAAGGTGATCGGACTGATCTTCCCCATGTAGGATTCCTGGTGCAACTTGCGACCGCCTTCGGGCGTGGAGGTGAGCTCACAACCGCAGTATTCCAGCTTGGGAAGGTCTTGTTTCCATTCCCTGAACGAAAAGTTCTCCTTGAGGTGCTGAATCACTTCGGCATAGCGTGGTGACTGAGGGCATCCACTGCCGAGCATGTCGTCGACATGCATGATGATCATTCCAACCAGCTTCTCATCACCGAGGCTGCGAACTTGTTCATGGATAGGATCATCAGCATTGTAGTTGGGGCTGTCGGTCTCATGAACCAAGAAGCAACAGGGATCGAGCGGATGTTGTCGAAGTCCGGCTCGTAGCAGCCTGTCAACAGCTTCCAGGAACCATCCTCTTGGGGCATCGATTTGCCCGTAGCAGGGCTTCAACAGAAGCATGCGGGTGTCTTCATCAGCTCCCAGCAACTGAAGGCTTTCTGCTGGAAGTTTGACCCATAGCTTTCGGCTTTGAGGACGTCCTTGAAGGAAGGCAGTGGAGACGTCAGCTGTCCAGGTAGACCACTGCATGTTGGCTGCGAGCGACAGAACAAAGCTTCTGCTGAGCCTCGTGGTGGTTGGACTTGAAGTGGCAACTTGTCCTGCTAGGGCGTCAGGATCATTGTATCCTCTGACGATGAGGCGTGCCTTTGCACGTGGACTTCCATCTGGGTGTTTCGACCATTTCAGGATCATCCGGGAGGTGAGCGTCCTGGCTTCGTCGGTCTCGCTCTTGTGTTGGAACTCCCAGACTCCATGGTCAAAGAATGACTTGAGTTCCTTTACCTTGGCCTCTTTGAACATGGCTCGTTCATCTGGGCCCAGGGTGCGTTCATTGACGCCGTTCTTCTCTTTCTTGAACTTCTTGGCTTTCGCCAGCTTCTGGCTTTTGGCTTCTTGCTTAGCACTGGTGAAGGCCTGGTGTGTGCCAGTGTACATGGCGAGTTCTTTTCTGGTGGTGCCGTTCAGCTGGAAGATGGTGCAGCCTGTCCAAGCTTGGAGGCTGTCATGTGGTGGACTGGTGTTGGTGCCATCATCAGTGAACAGCTTGCTTTTGCCTTCTGGTAGGTGAACCATTGTGACCTTGACTCGGTCGAGGGCATCGATCGGGACGGGACAGTCCTTGGGCAAGGCTTCAAGTGTCATGCGACCACGTCGAGGGATGAGATGATGCCTGATGAGACAGCCAGCTTTGACTTCCCAGTAGTCGGCCACCTTGTCGGTGAGGCTGAGGTATCCCTCTTCATTCACGTACCAGCCTTGTGGAAGTTGGGAGACGTCAATGTCTTCCACGGTGAACCCTTGGTCAGTCAGACCTGTCTCTGGTGGATGATCAGTGGACCTTGATGCCTCTATGCTGTGTTCTGCTTGTGATGGATAGGGTTCCACTGGCGGGCCTCGTCTGTTCCGCCAGGGTGCAAAGCTGAGAGTCTCCTGCCGATTAGCCGGAGACGCTGTTGTTGGAAGGTCTCTGGTCCAGCTGGCTCATAGAGTGCTGCTGTGGCCGGATCGAGTGCCGGGCGAGTGCTCGCCTTGGGAGTGGGGACCCCAGATCGAGTCGGCGGTTCCTCACTGGGTTCGTCACTTGCAGCATCGCTGCCAACTGGTATGTCGGCTGGTGCAGGAGGTCCAGGAGCATCGCCTGCGGGGTGATCATCACCTGGTTCTGTTGGTGCATATTCGGACATGCCTTGGGATCTCTGGTTCCCGAGGTGGGACTGAGATGGCATTTGGTGCCTCTGGTGCCGGTGGTGTGGCTTCTTCGATCGCAAGGCGAGCACGCCTGCGAGGTGGTGCCATTTCGTGATCTGAGTCAGATTCCAGATCACCGCCTTCGCCATGCTCATCCTCCTCGACATCGATCAAGTTTCTCTTGTTGAGCTTGTGAAGGTCATAGTACCGGGACACTCCACGGGATCTGAGTTGGCGGATCTGGTTCAAGGCTTCCTGGGTGTCCTCGAGAGAGTGAGCGATGTTCCTGACATCAGGGCGCACGTGGTGCGGTGCACAGCGAATGAGCTGTGTCTTGAAGGAGAGCCAGTAGACCGAAACCTGACTGTCAGGCCGTTGAGGTTCCTTGTACTCCTTCATGACCACGTGAGCAGGACCCAACCATCGGATCTTGACAAGATCGGGCTGCTTGGCGTCACGCCAAAACCAAACCTTCTGGCCCAACTGGTACTCAGTGTTGGTGCCCTTATACTTCATGCCAAGTGCTCGCCTGAGTCGGCGGTCAGTGTCGGCCTCGAGCAGGGCCTTCTTGGCGGCATGTCTCTTGTTCAGGAGGTCTTCGAAGTCAGGGTTGCCACCAAAGTGCACTGGCTGGAAGGAGTCTGACAGGAGGTCACCACTGAGCTGGGGCTGGTAGCCAAGAACCCATTGAGCTGGACTGAAGCCTGCCACTGAAGGTGTGGCGTTCATCTGTGGGATGATGCAAGTCAACCCCTCCTTGAGGCCAGCGACATGGTCAATGCCGAGGTCGTCCATGTAGATCTCGACCGCGCGTCGGATGAGGGCATGTCGCCTCTCCACCAAAGCAAGTCTCTCGTGAGCTTCGCCTGGAGCAACGATGTGGTCGATGCTGTGGGCTGAGGTCCAGGCATCCATGGTGTGGCCCAGCCAGGGTCTTCCAGAATCGGTCACGAGCTTGTTGGGTGCTCCGAAGTGAGCGATCCACATGCGTTCAACTGCTTTGATGTACTCTTCTGAGGCCTCTGACCGTAGGAGTGCTGCTGCTGTGTAGCGAGTGGCAGTGTCAACCATGGACATGATGGCATACTTTGTGGACCCTCGACGAACCCAAAGAACATCAGCTTGCACTGCATCATTGAACTTGTCGGTTGTGGGCATAGCTGCAGGCGCGGCTTGTTGAGGCTTCTTGTATTTGGCGCATGCCAGGCACACATAGCCTTTTGCTGCTTGCACGATGGTCTCGGAAGCGCCTCTGGCCGCCAACAACTCACTCAAGGCTTCGGCTGAAGGGTGACCGAGGTTCCGATGTAGTCGTTGCACTACCCGGATGGCTTCTTGCTTGGTGTTGGCCTTGAGGCGGACCAGAGAACCCATCACCTCCTTCTCCTCCGTGGCTGCGTGGGCATGCTCCCAGTGAAGCGGTGGTTCATCCACGCTGAGGGCTGCAGCCAGGGTAGCTGCTAGGCCAGGTTGGTAGTCCTCCATGTAGCGTGTTCTCACGCCAAAGCCACGAGCAGATCCTTCAAGATGACAGTGCTCATGATCATGGAGGCATTGGAGGCAGAGAGCATCTTGAACCGCCTTCTTGGTGGTGCGAAGGCGTGTGTTCTTCAGCACTGGTTTCCATTGACCATCATCATCCAGGCATTGAGCGCCGTAGCGGCACTGTGAGAAGTCTGTCGTGTGGCCTGGAAGGTCTCGAAGTGCTTTCGTCTGCCAGGACAAGGCGTCCTTCGGCTGCTCAATGGTGGCATGTCGTCCACCAGTCAGCTGCTTGAGGTAGATCTTCTTGGTGAACTTGAGGTGCCGGTCATGATGATGCTGTCGTGCAGCGACCAGAGCTTCTTTCTGAGCCGGAGTCCTGCGACCCAGAGATTGCATTCGTGACCAGAGCTTGCACTCGGGAGCAACGAGGATCTCGTCCGGCATCTCTTCATCAACAAGGACGAGGAACTGCTCCTGGTGGTCCAGCAACTCGAAGTTCCAGCCCGTCTCCAGGGAGAATTGACGGGTTTCCATGCCAAGCGATCTTGCGATCTCTGAAGTCCTTGCTTTGCCACAGTACACCTCCCATAGAACACGTGGCCGATCAGGTCGATGCAGCTCCTGTGTCAGGAAGGCAGAGAGGTCATTGATGTGCGTGTTGAGCTGCACATCCATGGTCTTGAGCTCGTTCTTCTTGAGATAGTTGATGCCAGGGACAATGGGAACATCCTGAGGAACATCCATTGAGGTGAACACCTTCTCTTCCTTGATGAAATCAGGAAGGGTGTAGCCGTCGATCTGGTGCACATCTGGCTCATTGGTGCGCAGTTCGAAGTTGGGCTTCATGGGGTCGTACTGCATGAGATCATGTTCGTGGGTGATGGACCATAGATATTCACCCTGTCTGCCCAAAGTAGCGCTCTGCCAGGGACTTCCACCAATGCGAAGGAGACGGCGAGCAAAGTCCATGGACATGCCGAGTGCCTCAATGATGGGCCGGCCACAGAGCATGGGCGTGTTGCCCGGAAGCAGGAAGAGCTCAATGGTGCCATACTTGCCGTCCACAAAGACCGGGATGTGTGCACTCCAGTCTGACCATTGTGATGCATCGCCTCCGAACTGGAAGCGTCGGCGCCCCTTGGTCATCTTGATGCAGTCAACGGGGTAGCCGATGTCCTTGTAGTGCGTCAGCAGTCGGCTGAAAGGACCATAGCCTGACAGAAATGCACTGGCTCCAGGATCAAGCATCACGCAGTCTGGTCGTTCACGGCCTTCGGAGTCTTGGAAGATCAGCAAGGCCGTCTCGGACGGTGGAACCACATGTGCCATGCCTTCTGTGGTCGAGGCAGGTCGCTTGGTGCTTGTTCTTGATGTCGGTGATGAGGATCCCTGCGGGCAATTGGCTGCCCAGTGTCCAGGTTGGCCGCAGCGAAGACACGTCAAATTGGCCTTTGCACGGCCTTTGGGATCAAACTTGCCAGCTCCTTGAGGAGGATAGCGCACCGTTGTCTTGGACTTGCCTTTCTTGCCCCCTTTTCCTTTCCCCTTGGCTCTCCAGGTAGTGGCCGATGAGGTCGGTGAGTTGGTAGTGCTCGAAGAAGGAGGTGAACCCTGCTGTCCATCGGTCAAGGCAACGATGGGCAGGTAGCCTCTGGCCATCTTCAACTCCTGGAAGCGTTTCCGTGCATCGGTGTAGGATGCGAAGGCCTGATCAAACTCTTCCGCCATGGCTTGCGGATTGTAGGTCTCGGTGGTGCTGTTGTTGTCTGGCCAAGGCTCCTCACCACCAAAATAACCTGCATTGTAGTCAAATTCCTCTGGGTCCTCATAGTCGGGCTCATAGGCATCCTCAGGCCAGTGGTCGTCGTTTTCGAAGTAGCCGGACTCGAGCCATTGATCGTCTTCTTCATAGTCGAAGTCATCGTCGGCTGCATAGGCCCGATGGGATCGCCAGGAGGACTGGTTGAACTTCCGGTTTCGTTCAACATTCCATCCCCCGCCCTTGTAGTCCTGACCCAGGATGAGGTACATCGCCTCGATGACAGCCTGCTTCTCAAGACTTGGGGCTTTCAGAGTGATCATCTGTCGCTGTTCGCGACTCAGTGAAGCTCGTCGTAGGAGATGCCATCCTTGAACTGACGATGGAAGCTCCACCTTGTGCTGCTGAAGCTTGCGGTATGCTTCTTCATGATCGGTGACGTAGAGCAGCAAAGTCTGACCACCCTGTCTTTGCAACAGGTTGAAGTAGCCCTCAAAGTCATTCGGGAGCTGGACGCGAGCGTCGTAGGAGAAATTGGCATCAAGGGTCTTCACAATGCGCTCAAATGCGTCCTCTTTCTCAAGCTCCTCGATGGTCCAGTCCTGGAAGAGGCGCCAAGTCACGCCGGTGAAAGAACCGACCAGGTTGAGCACGGCTTCATGACCCCGCTTCGTGATGGCCATCTTCCTCTGGTATAGGTGTAGTCGTTGGCGCCATTCACGGTAATCAGCGGGTTGTCCACTGAAAGTGGGGACGAAGCTGTCCCTCAAGTCCAGGAAGCCGGAACTCTCTTTGCCATCTGAGCTGGAAGCCTGCGTCGTCGTCTTCTTTCCAGGTGGTGGCATTGGTTCAAAGTGCTCCACTTTGTTGTGCTGGTAGCCAGGGGTGATGTGGTAGGCGATGAGAAGAAGCCAGCACAAACAAACACAGGAAAATAGAGCTCCTTTGACCGACCTTGACGAAGGGCTTATCCCGAGCGAGGATGGCGTCGTAGCGAAGTGCGCGGGGAGCCCGGGTCGCCCCGGGCTCCGCTACCAATGTAGCTGGAGTGGTTCACGCTCACGAAGTCGGAACCGAGCAAAAGACGTTCGAACGAGTTCGAAGCACAAAGGACGTCGGGACGTCGCGCCGCGGCCAAGCTTTTCAGCATTCGAGCCCGCCCTCTCGGAGCGGAAGGTATGGTGCACAAACGGAAAACATGACTCACAGCGTGTGTCATCACACCTGCATTAAATTGAATTTCAACATATTTCAACTCGTTTCAACCTAAGCATTACAAATTGATGCAGATCTTCTAGCAACTACCAGGAAGATCAAACCTGCTAGAATTTCCAAACAATTGGCCTCAAAACAGCTCGGTGGACATCCTTGACTTAAGGCCTCCGATGCCACAAAGAGGTGCCTTCACCGGGACGCCGGCCTAAGCAATCGGTGTAGTGTCCGATACTGTGTGGTCTCATGTCGCTTCCAACTTCCTCCCTTCGGCGCTCTTGACGAAGAGATGACATCATTCGGGTCGTCTTGACATGTCTTGACCAACGGGCCCGCAAAACGTGCAACAAATTCTGTGCCAACCATGGCTCAAACAACAAATATCAGCCGAGATGTTGCACCGCATTACATTCAGCTCAAGATGCAAGCCACATTACTACCTCACAGAAGCTCCCGCTGTCCCGCTGTAGCAATCTCGAGGCCGCTGCATCTGCGATAAGGTCAATCTGGTCAATGCTTTGGCTCGCGGCTTTGTAGAGATCCTGCAACTGCCATTCAAACTGCAAATATAGCTATTTGTTGTTGGTGGCTTGGGCCAACATCAATATTCAAAAACTATCCTTAAGGCTCAGGAAGGTGGTCAAAGGGAAAACACTATTCAGGGTTATCCTCGTGCTCGGCTTGTCAATTCTCTGAGTTTTGAGAGCCTTGATTTGGCTCTCAATTGCAGGACCCTCGACCCTCAAACATACCGAAGCTGAAAAGGCCATCACGGACGTATTGACCCAAGACACAAGGGCCCAAGCAAGTTACAGGCTCTGTCTCCCCATCTATCATAGAGAGAGAGAGAGAGAATGCATACCCACACAATACCACACACATACACACTTCAAAAGCTGGTCTACATGTTGCATATCTAGTCCATCCGTCAACACCCTTCCAAGCAAATGGGCGAACCTTGGCGAACGGCCAGCATAGATGTCCCATGCGTTCCCAAACCCATGGTCAACTCACTGCTCAGCTCCTCAGCTGCCGCTAGTCGTGCTGTCTGAAGCTCCTGCCCCGAGGGAATGAGAGCCGGTGGCCGGTCATTAATGACAAGACTACCTAGCCATGATCAAACATGTTTTAGCACTTTTCGAATCTTTTCGACGCCTGTTTGCACGCTTTTGGCCCAGTGTGCCACTTGGCACCCTTTTCGGATGAAGCTCCGTCCGATCCCCGGATTCAGTCCCCCGCCCGGCTCGCCTGGTGCAAGCGGGCTCGTACCAAGCAGGCGGATGCTTTGGCCTGCTCCACAAAGGCTCACATCTGGTCAGCTAGTGCAGGACATGATCTTCGCGTTTCAGTGACTACCCGCTTCCGCCAGCTTGCAGTCGCCTCCAAAAGCGCACAAAACTAAAACCATCATCCCCACCCCACCTGCTCCAAGCAGCGAGCAGCTGCTTCTCGCTGCTGTTCCTGGCCTTAAATAAAGGCACGTCCATTCTCCCTCAAGTCGCAGCGGGCAACTGCTCTTTGCATCCGGATGCATTTAGTACGGACAGTTGTCTTTTTAACTGCAGCTATCCAAAGCGGTTCTAGCCTGGAAGGACAGATTGAAAAAAACAAACAAACATGAAGCACCAATCAAGCTAGAATCCTCCCAAGCTCTGGACTCAGGAGATATCGCCGCTCCAGGATCTCTGAAAACCCCGGTACTAAATAGTTTCCATCAACGGCCATGTGCTCATCCAAGTGACGCTTGAGCAATGCCTCCGCACACTGCCGCGCATCCAGTTGCTGGAACTCCTGAGGCTCAAAAGGCGCCGATAACCGACGCGAGTGGCCAGGTGTTGCTTGTGGCCGCAGTGCCGGTGATGGAACATCAGGCCCATCAACACGGTAGTTTGGGCAAAGTATTGTACTTCTATAAATTAGATAAAAGGGGGGGTTGCAAAACTCCACAAGTAAACTACAGTAACTAAACTTGGAGTTCATCTCACTCATTCCATAGTATCAAAACTCCATACGAGTACATCAAATTGATTCCAAAGAAAACGTCTATATATACGCATGCACCACTGCAATGGCAGTGGACCAGTTGGCTGTGACTCATGGTGTCAGGATGGACCCCAATACCAACCAAGAACAGGAGTAGCACATAAACAGCAAAGGCAATGAACAATAGGTCGCTTAGTCCTTTAAGAGTCCTATGGGGGTCATCTACCTAAAACTTCTGGGGGCAGCATGCTCCTGTCCGCTGATTACACCATACAGTACAACCCATTGGGCAAACTCCTCAGTTGGCTTGACACAACCATCCAAAGAAACAATGCTCTGCTGCCCCATTCACGCAGAACTTAGGATGAATACATCAGCAAAGGACCGAAACAAGTAACATGGGACGATGGACATTGTGGGTCTTGAGCAATCGGTTGCTTTTACATGTGTTTTTGTTGCTCCTCCAGCCTCCAGCCATGCACACATATCAAACCGAATCTATATCCTGGCCATTGAGCGCCATTCATCACCTCTGAAAGGCTTGACACGTCTGGTCGGTTTCCACCGCTAAAGCTATATTCCCCCGTGATCAGTTTGAGCATCCATCCAAGTTTGGATAATATTGAATTAGAGTGATGGACATATACATATAATATACATTATACGCATATATGTATGCAAACAAGATATAACCGGGAATAGCAATTACTATATACAGTAATTATTAAATATATCGATCAATACATCCCAGCTAGCTCTCAAAACCGTGCTCCTCGAGGCGCAGTGCGCCTTCCAGTGCCCGGAGCTCCTTGGACTGGGTGGCCTCGGCGCCGCGCGACGACGGGGTGCTGACCCGCTTTGGTCCACGGGTCTGGGATGGTGTCGGTGGTTCTTTAAACCTCTTTCTGTAGATCCAGCTGAATGCTGACTAACAGTCTCCAAGTCAGAAGGAACTAAACTCCTGCCAGCATGCCCCTTAGTCAGTTTCTGCTTTCGGCTGCTTTTCTGTTTTGGACTGTGTCTGGCACACAAAATGCTTCATACCCGGCGTGTTCCGACCAGCTCCCCTTTTTTCTCAAGCCGGTCTCCGCACCGTGACCAGCCGCATCACCTGCCAGTGTCCGGTCACACGTGAAGACCGAGCCCAATTGGAAAAAAGTACCATATATTTATACAGCCAAACAAACAGCCGGACAGTGGCCAGTCATAACAACTCGCTCAAAATTCAACACTCACTTGGATGAATGCTTTCTCTTTGGGCGTCTCACTTGGTAATGCTTGGGTCGATGAGCTCCCCACAGCCAGCTCTGAAACTCCTCAAACATGTGCTATTTGGCTCAGGCTGAGCTCTGGCACCCACTCCCGGTCATACTCCATGAAGTTGTTCCAGTCAGGCTCCCAAGTGACGATTTCATCCTGGTACAGTAATCCATTCACTTCTTCAATGACAAACACCGGGTCCCATTTTACAAAACAGGAGTTTGCCACGCTACAGGAAAACCATAGAAAACCCTTGGCGCGGAAACGGCGGCTTCTACAAGCATAGCGAGACAAACAGCAATCCCGTCCTCTTTGACGTCCAACCCCAATCCATCGCAGTACTGCCTACAGTAAGCAGCATACGGGAATGGGAGGGCATACAACAAGAAGTTAAAAAACCCTACAGTCACACCATCAACTGCGGTCATACGTCTGGTCGGCGCCAAACCGCAAGAAAGGCCAGAACCCAGTTCGTTACAAAACGTTGATTTCAAGTCGGGGAACAAAGGGCGAACCCGGCACAAGGCTTCGCAAGCCATCCAAAGCTGTACACCTGTGATTACTTACTCGCATTCAAGGTGATATTGTCTGTCGTACACATTGGATTTTGGGGTCTACGCGGCTACTTCCAAAACCGCACTGTAGACTGTAGGATGGCGCATGCCACCCCATTCCAGGATGTAAATAACATTAAATACCATTGATGACCCTGGACTTGGGGAAGGGACTCTGGTGCCAAGGCGAGGACAAACTAATGCACGACAGCTACACAGTCACACATTGCTGTGGGTCACACCCCCACGCCCTATGCCACCCCAACATCCCCAACCCGAAGAGTGAACAGAACAGTCTCTGGGCATTTCACCACACACAGCTTTGGGGTCTTAAAAGCAAGTTGAGACACACACAGACAATCACATGCATCAACAGCAAGTTCCTCCTTCCAAAGTCCGACGCGCTCACATGCATTTCTGTCACATGAAGGATTTCCGCAAAGGCGAAGTGTAAGGATCAATGAAATACGCCACCTCGGAGCATGTGCAAAGCGCACAGCAGGGGTTGCACTGACCTTTTCAACAATGCGGGCAGAATGCGGTCCTGGTTTGGATTGCGCAGCAGGATCTGCAAGACGTTTGCCAAGTCTTCCACATTCCCCTCGGCGATAAAGCTTGTGGGCCACTCATTTCGCAACAGAAGCATCAATCAATCACAAGCAACGCTTTAATTTAGCTAGCTGCCTCACAAAAATGCCTTAGCTTGACTCGGCATTACACAATCAAATCTGGCTGGGAGAGACATGAGGGTCCTGCATGCAACTGTCCTTTGTGCAAATAATTGTGATATAGCTTCCTGGAGATCCATTGGTTACTTTTTTTTTTGGCGAACAGTGCTTTGGTAGCACTTTACCTCCAATTGAGCGTTTTCCAATGAAATGAGCGCTTTTTGATGACTTTGATGGTTTGGAGCACTTTTTGAAATTAGAGACTGTTCATGTCTTTCTTGTATACACAAGGGCCCTTCCCATCGCCTAAGTTCCCTGGAGTCCCGCCAGGTCCCTTGATGTGTGCCAGGTGTGCGCCCAGGTGGCTCTAGTTCCAAGCCTTGGTAGTGGCAAGGCACGCGGTCAGAGAACAAAGGCCATGGGCCTGCACCTACAAAGCGGAACAAATCAATTGACCTGACTGAATTGGCCTCCAACCTACTAGCGATGGCTTCCAACCTAATAGCGATGGCCTCCAACCTAATTCTTCATGGGGGTCGGTTAATCATACGCCAAACCCGTATGTGGCTAGATGGGTCTTTGAATGCTTCTTCATCCTACCACAGTGGCCATGGTATCGGTGCTCTCCTGGCATTCTGGCCACTGAAGGCGTGCTTGTTTTTGGAACTGCTGTGTGAGAGGACAAGCGCTACCTCATGCAAATGTACAATGCCCATGCATGGTCTACCTCAGCCAAGCTGTGCTCAAAACAACAGGTGCATGTGAAACCAACACGCATGCAATATTGGCAGTTCCATCTTTCTTTTTTTGGATTCTCGCTTAGACTGTCGCCATGCCAGTGGATCTTACGGCCCTTGTGAGGGAGTGGATGGAGAGCGAAGCCCTGGTACAACGCAGTGCTGTATACAAATTGATGACCGCTGAGTTGGGGGTTTCACAGGAGGCTGCTGAAGCTCACGCTGCGGTGCTAGCTCCAGTGATGAAACACTTGGGTACCTAGGCTGTTTGAGAATAGATGCACTCTGTTTTTGTTGGTTTGCTGAGTTTATCTTGAAAGACCGCCCATGACCATTCCAGGTTTTTCCTGAAAAACCATCCATGACCATCCCAGGTTTGAAGCCTTCCATCGACGTGACACGAGATGCAGTCCGGCGAATGTATGATTCGTGTCGGCCCGTCAACTCGAAAGCTGCCACCAGTGGTGGGCTAAGTGTGCATGCGAATCTACGTGTGAGCACTGGTGCCTAGGAACATGTTGTGAAGCCCCATATCCTAGCTGTGAACAATGCTAAGGTGGAACCATCAAGCGGACTGCCTGGTACATCCGCAAGCTCATTAGTTCTTGGAAGCGCTGGGCAGGGCGCGGGTGCTGTCCTCGTTCCAGGGGAGCGAAGGTTCTGTTTGACGCTGCAGGGGTTCCATTTCCAGAGCGATTCTCGCACTAACTGGAACTCTTAGGTTTGCTTCGATGTTTTCTTGTGCGTATGTATGCACCTCCCTTCCATATGGCCACGTGAGCTCAGCCCCAGGATCCGAGCATGGAGCCTCGTCTTCTAGAAGTTCAACCGTGGGGGCTGCTACGACTGCAGGGGAAGACTCCGGGGAAGAAATGGGTGAGGAGTCTTTTGAAACCGGAGAAGAAGAGGAACTTGAAGTTGATGAACCTATAGAAATAGAGGACCGGCATCTCTCTTTTCATGTTTGACAGGTCCACTTAAAATCACTTAGAGGTTGCGTGTTACACAGACTGTTTGTTTTCTTAGGGTTCTGGGAAATTTGCAGGAACCCGTTGTCTTACCTCCGCCTGGTGAAGCTCCAGCGGCTTCTGTGGAGGGGATCGCTTCGCCTGCAACTGTTCCGATGGAAGGCCAGTCTTTTTTTTGCTATAGTACTTAAGCTCTAGTGTGTATAAACATATAACATGCAGCTTCAAAATCCATCCATGCTCCTCCCATTGGCTCAGGCCCCCGGCGTGCTTTGACGTTTCAAACGCCTCCGCCGAAAGGTTTCTCGGCTGTTTACTCGAAGTTTCAGCGCAATCTTGATGGACCCTGGGACCATTGTGGGGGAGACTTTTCTGCTCACATGTGTCAGGTTGTGATGAACCTCCGTCGTCCAGCGCGGAGAAGATCCCCAAGCCGCACGAGATGGAATTGCGAGTGAAACTCTTAAAGCAGTTGGAAGAGGACTACCAGCATCTTACGTCTTTGATGGAAAAACAACAAGAGCTTTTGGACTTGGAGAAGAAGACGCATGAAATACTTCAGAATGGAAGCCCCCTGTTTGCACATGCAAATGCAAATGAACTCTTGTTTGCTGGCATGTTCATGCTAAATATATTTAGTCCCCAAGGTATGGACTTTGCTGAGACTTTGCCGCTGCCGACGCATGAGCTTTGGGGAAACCACTTCAGTCAGCCCGAGGACATCAAGCCTTTTCCCCAACCGGAACAAAAAAAGGATTGAGGTTGAGGTTGATCCGGATCACTCCCTGTTGACGCAAAAAACTCTAGTGTTGGGTGAAACCGACCAGCCGGATGATGCCAGCTTCCAGGGACCAAATGAACAGCAGGTTTCTTCCACCACTATTGTGATTCATCTCGAGGATGCTGAGAAAGGACCACTTGAGAATGGTGGAGAACCGGGCTTTGCTCCAAAGTTGCCTGAGGAAACCCCCGAATCCGAGCCTCAAGCTCTTAAGGAACCTGAAGCGCATGACCCCAACCATGACCACCCCGTGCCTGAGGGTGAGTTGCCTGACCCAGCCCCCCCGAGTGATGCGGGGATGCCTTCTCTGGGCGCTGCTGCCGGTCCAGCTGAGCCCGGTCCTGGCAGCATTTCAGAGCTGCAGGCTTGTTGTTTTTGGAGAACAGCATGGATCGCAGTTGGCTATAATATGCCATGCATATATTAATTATACTGTAAATATACGCGCGTGTGTGCCATGCGTGCATGTATGTATGCAACCCTTGCAGGCCAAAGCTGCTGAAGTCATGAAGCGGACAGCACACATCAATCCTACCGAGCAAAACAAAATGACTGCAAAGAAAAACAAGAACAAGAAGGATGAGGAGAAGGAAGAGGAGGAACAGGACAGTGGAGAAGATTGCAAACCCAAGCGCAAAGGTAGAAAGCCTAAAGAACCCAAGGAGCCAAAGGCAAAGGCAAAGGGTCGAGCCAAAAAGCAGGAAAAGAAGGAGCAAGAAGGCGGGAAAAAAGAGCCTGAGAATAGTACTCGGGAGTCAAAATCCAAAGGAAGGAAGGATGGACGGGACAACCAAAAGGTTTGCAAAGGCAAGGAGGAGAAGGAAACGGCAGAGGAAAAGGTCCGCAAAGGCAAGGAGAAGGATGCTTCGAAGGATGAATCCAGGAAAGGTAAAGGAAAGCGAACAAACAAGCAGCATGAACAGGAGAAGGAACACACCGCAGGAGAG
Organism: Durusdinium trenchii; assembly: GCA_963970005.1. NCBI lineage: Eukaryota > Dinophyceae > Suessiales > Symbiodiniaceae > Durusdinium > Durusdinium trenchii. The sequence goes on from CAXAMN010003113.1 coordinate 1,455,710, forward strand.
AAAACAGCCGTCCCAGAAGGTCAAGATCAGCCTGTTGCAGCTCGCAACGGCCGCAAGAAGAAAGAGTATGAGACACAGGAAGCAGCGCAAGCAGCAGCAAAGCGTAGCCGCAAGTGTTGTGCATATGGCGCCGAGTACCGAAAGCAGTTGGAGATCCATGGAGAGGTAGAAGCAAGGAAAAGAGCAAGACTTGTTTCTAGTCTGTATTACGCGCATGTTTTGGCATCTACATTTTTCAAGTTTGTCCATGCATGGCCGGCGTCACTATATACTAGTGTACGGGAAGCCTGGTAACAATTGGAAACTGAGGCTTACCAAATGACACAGTGATAGCACGGCCATTTTCCTTTTCGGGTGTGAGCTGAAGGATTGCAGCTCAAGTTTATGGGGATTTAGTCAGCTTTGATGAAAGCTGCTTAATTTGTCCTCGCCGGCGAGGGCCACCGTGATTGAACAAGCAAAGCTGGGTTGGTCACAATCTTCTGCGGCTGCTGATCCTAGCTTTCGAGCTTCAAAAGTATGCGGCAGCTTGCTTGCTTGCTTGCGCACGCATGCTCTTGATTACTGGGGGGGGCGTTTCCCTTCAAACGCTGGCAGGCTCTTTGGCTTCCATGCCTTCATTCACTTATCCTGGAGATGAATGCGATAGTGATGGCCAGCCGGGCCTGTTTGCTTCAATGTTTGCCTTCTTTCCGGCCGTTCTTCACTTTTGATTTGCGCCTGATCGGCGTTTGCACTATACGCAGCTAGTTGGGCCTGAGAGTTCGGATTGATCGTAACTGTTGCCATGGGGGGCTCCCTAGTGACTCGCCTACTCCAAGTTCAAGCCCCAAAGGCTGGGTTCAGTGTGGTTCACAGCGGTTGTTGCTGTAGGTTTTTTGGTGGGGCATGTGTTCAGGTGCTGATTGCGACGGTCCGAGCCTCTTCTTTGTTTTGCCGGTATCCTCTCAGGGTTGGAGATTCGCTTTGCTCAGGTTTTGCTGCTGCTTTGGCAACAGAACCTAAGCTTCTCAGAGGAAGGGCGCATAGACTTCTTTGAGCTTTTCTCGGGAGATGCCCAAGCAACCCAGTACTGGCCACTAGATCGCCTATTTGGAGTTCATATAATATGTAAATTAATATGTATATATATATATATTATACAAATATATATATATATTCGGTATGGCATGATACTATAGCGACTATAAAGAAATTGGTTTGTGTGGCCACCGGGCTTTAAGGTCGGAACAGGGCTTCCGATGCTGCAAAATGGATGTGCGGTACGGAGAATGTATGGACTTTGATCATAGCGGTTGCTTCTTGCTCTTTGACTGCGCTTTCTAATTTCCATGGTTATGGAGCTTCGGATTCGTGTCGTCAGGTTAAGCCTTCACACCATCTTGAACGAGGTTCCGGATGGGGCCAATTTGCTCGCGCCCGTCTGTGGAAGCTGGAGTGCAGTCTCCAGGGGATCAACTTGGAGGACATTTGTCAACCCAATGGGCCAACAAGCCTTTCATGCTGTATCCTCCGGAAACCGTATGGTGAGCCGGCCTTTTAGCTGAAAGCATGCATGCTTCTCTTTGATCACCTTGTTCGCCGTTGATAGTACTTTCTTGGGGACCCGGGGGTGAGGTGCGTGCTGTTGATCTTGGTGATCCTAGCCCGGAACTTGGTGTTCTATTTGGAGCAGCCGGCTCAAAGCCTTTTGCCCAGACACAAAAGGGTGGAGTGGTTGATGAACCGTGTTTCTTACGCTTCTAAGCCGCAGTCTATTTATCCTGGATGTACATTGTTGTCTACTAGGACTGCCATCCCAAGCTCCCTAGGTTCACTTCGTGATGTTTTGGATGATGCACTTTGACAAGAACAGCCCAAAACGATCATTGGTCCTCAGCAATGATGCTAGCATCTCCATTTTGGATATGGGTATTCTTACAAAAGCCCAGCGTGAATCAGCAGATCAAATCGAAACAACCCGTATCTTGGTCAACTTGTCCCACTGTTGAATACATGAATATATATATATATATATATAATACTATAGTACGTCTTGGCTAAGGCAAATATGTGGATTCGCAAGGATATTCTCGCTACCAGGGCAACGCTCTCCTCAAAAGTACTCAGTCTGGGACTCAATTAAGCTTGCTAGCCACTAGCCCCTTCCCTCAGTTCAGTTTCTCTCGGAGGTCTTACACCCGGTCCTTTGCCAAGCGGCTTCTCGAAGCATATCGCCTGGGAAGGTCACGGCAGAGGTATGACTTGCGAGCACGAGAAAAGGTTGACACCACCAAGAGCGACCGTGAGCTGTTTGAAGCTCTTCCCTGTGGGGACATTTGGTATGAATCACAATGCCATGTGGCTTTTGAATATTTGTACTCCTCGAAGCACCTCAGGACTTAGTTGGGGCGTTGATGAGTGATGACAATTAACTTCATCGTAGGAACCCCCTTGCCGTTCATCTTGTGCCGGTAGGATTCCCCCTGGCTGGGATGAAACTATGCAATCCTTCAGGCAAACATTACTCAAAGAGGCAGGAACCCTCAATAGACCATATTGGGTTGTTGCGCGCTCCTGCCAGGTCAAGAGGATTGACGCTGATCCGGAGGAAAGCGTTTGTATTTAGCTAGCTTCCTAGGTGTTCCTAATTAATCCTCAGGAGAGCTCTAGTGGCGGATGAATCTTTGAGTGAACCTCAAAAAAGGCATGTTATAAATTTTAGACCGCTTTTCTTCGAGATTTAGCAAAAAAGGGCACCCGCAAACGAGGCGCAATTTCCCGCAAACGAGGCGCATATTCCCGCAAACGAGGCGCAATTCCAAAAAGTGTCGATTAGTATATTTTTACTAACTTTTTCGAATCATTACAATCCATTCAACTTGTAATCCGCCAGAGCTTTGTCCTTTGCGTGTGGCTGTTGCAAGTCTTATGTCTTCTTGCAGCACCGGCAGCCGCTGGAGCCACACATTTGTGTGGAAGGGCGGCAAAAGATTGAACAATACTTTATAGACCGAATTCAAAGCATGCCAGTTGCTATTAGCCTACTTGTGGAGGAGCTTGCCAATGATGATCAATTTTGTGGCTCAACAACGAGTGGGGTTTTGGGTGAGAACACGTGATGTCTCGAGAGACTTTGGAGTACAGGCCTGCTCATTCTTGCGCTACACTAGCCAACGGAATTTTGATGGCAGAGCACGGGGACCATGCAGCCGTGTCGCCATCTCTTGAAGAACAGATCAAAGCATTTTTGCTGATTAATATGCTGAATTCGTGGTTTGTGCAGGTCATACTGCTTGGCTGCTTGTTTTGGCTGAGGCATCCCAGGAACGGATCCGTGCTGCTCAGGAAAGACTCTCTGCTTTGGGGTTAGATAGTCACCTTGGGCTGCCTGAGGCTCATCCAGCAGGCTACCATTGCTTAGAAGGGTACCGTGAGCATGTTTTTTTGAAAAAAGGGGAACCCATTTTGGGCCTTTGAATCTTGATAATGTTTGAGCATGAGTGCGCTACATATTGTTATGGATCTCAGTGTTTTGGCAGGTGCCCCATATATTGCTCGCAGTGATGGTCATTTTGTGGCTGGTCAAGCAGTCGCTACTTTGGAGAGTTCGCAAGGTCTCACTGGCACGGAGCCTGCAGCACCAATTACCCCTCTCGACCGGTCTGACACGGTCCAGACGGTCGAGAGCATGGCGACCACGCCCCGTCATGAAGGCTATAACTCAGGTTTCCCCAGCCCACCACCATTCGTTCTGCCCGCTACGCCGCTTGCTGATGCAAAGGGACCTCCAGCTATTCAGACGCAAATACCCAAGGCGGATTCCACGCAGGTACCAGATGAACCTCGCGAAGCAGAGGAGCGCCAGACTCCACCCGGTGAGGGCACATATGTAGAGAATGCGGATGGTCGTTCGACTACTACAATCCAGACTACAGTCGAGAAGGGGGGAGGTCGCAAAAAGCAAGATCCCTGTTACTGGAAGACATTTACCAGCATTATATGTTTGTGCAAACTCATGCAGGCATTCACACCTTGAAATTCCCTTTTCTACAGCCTAGGATGTGGCGCTACTTCAGACAAACCAATAGCAAAGGAGAACCCAAATGCTCCAAAGAATCTTTGGAACTTTATCAAACAAGTTTGGGCCGTTACTTGGCCACATTGTGGTTCGTGGAAAGCAGTTCCAACTAGATTGGTCATGCATATCATATCACCTGTGCCTCTGCTGTTTTGGCAGGTGACAAGCTGAAGGAACTTCTGAAGAGGCATGGGGAGTTTGCGAAGATCGAGGTATCGATCAAGAAGTGGGTGGAGAAGAAAGCTAGGTTTGATAAAAAAGGAGGCTGGTACACAAAGGTATGGTTGCAAAACGAGAGACATTGGACCAAGAACCTCAGTAGCAATATACTGCATTGTTTGATGCATTATAGGTTTTGGTCAACCCCAACAGATCCCAGGAAAATGTTGGACGCCGCTTGGGATTGGGCGGAACGCCATCACAAGAAACGCAAGAATCCTGTCCACGGAGAAGAAGAGATAGGGATTGTGCTGGACGATGAGTTCTTGTTCCGCACTGAGAAGGGTGAGGGCATGAGTCAGCAAGGGGACTTTGATTTAGAGGACCCCACAGATTATACTGCCTGCTCACCATACCGCCTATATAGTAGAACATATTTTTTAAAAAATACGCGCAGGACCCAGATGGTACATTGCTCGATGCCGACTGGATCCCTGACACAACAGCCGGCAATGAAACCCTAGCAGCTTTCGCTGCTGCGAAAGCCATGGAGGCTGGAGAGGCAGATGGAGCGAACATCAGAGCTGAGTCTTCTTCCTTTAAGTTGCTAGTCGGATTCATGTATGACACACTTCTGGGAGCAAACCTTTTTGCAAATTAAGCTACCCTGCAAACCTTAGGTTGTGCTACCCGAGCTTGAAGCAGAATGCAAGCCATGTTTCCTTGTTGCCTTCCTTTGTCGAAGTTTGCAGCCGGAAGATGGATAACACTCACAAGGTTTGTGATGCTAGGACGCACCAAGATATTTGGTGCACATTTGGAACATGTACGTGTTTTTGTCATATGTGTTCACGTGTGTCTCAGGACAACCTCGAATCAATTGGAACAGTTCGTTCCAAAGAGTTTCTCGCTTGGACATTGAAATGCATGTCCACCGATGCGGTTGCACTAGACGGCATAAAAGTTCACATACCGATTGACTTAGCATTTGGAGTCCCGACACCAATGGCCCAGGCTGCTGGCCCAAATCAAGATCGTGATCGAGCAGCTCAAGTCCGTGCATGAGAAGTTGATGGATGCTCAGCGTGACCTACTTATGAATGTGACCAGGCCTAACCCACGCGTGACACATTCCAGGGTTTGAGACTATCCGCGCCAGCCATGTTTGATGTTTGGTGTAACCCTGACACAATTGAGATGGCAGGGACTTTGAGACAGAACTTCAGGGGCACTATGCAACCTGCACGAAGCTCGACGTGACTCTCAACAATTTCATTTCCAGATCCAAGCTATGAGCTTAGATCTATAGTTGTCCCAAGATGTTGGAAACATGTATATTTTGGGCCATGGTTGCCTAGGCAGATCAAGAAGCCGAAGGCTGAGAGTACTGAGGATGCTGGGAAGAAATCCTCAAGGCCAAAGGCCAAGGGGAAGGCAGCGAAGAAAGCCAAAGCGAAGTCCGCCAGTTCAAAGCGCAAGGCTGATGCTTTGGAGGGGTAGCTGATTTTGATTTGCTCCAGCCACAGATTTTGGAGCTTTTTTTGGCCACAATGGCATAGACTGATTGGTAGGGAAGGCGGTTGGAAAGCCGCATTCAAAACTGTCAGACGCTGTGTGGCGAAGACAAGCTGTGGTGCAAAAACAAGCCGTACTTGCTTTGGAATTGTTCTAGCACGCATGCTTCAAACGAACCAGGTTGTACCCAGTGCATGGCCAGGTCCAGATGACAGCGTGAGCATGGGTCCTAGAATACGCATGGTGTCAGTTTTGGGTTTCGCCTTTTTGCCACTGGCTGGTGTCCCAGGCTCTGATGAAGACATTGCCGGTGAGCTCGTGAAAGGCGTGGAGCAAGGCATTCCTGCAAAACACGCATGCAAGATGGCGGGGATGGTTTCGAGAAAACTCAAAAAACATGGCCCTTTGGCTGAATGGTTTTTGTGTCAGGGTTGACCATTAGATATCCACTTTTGTGGTCCTCACTTTGGTTCCTAGGCATTGCAGACACTGAACTTTCTTTGTTGGCGGAGCCAAAGAATGTCAAAGTCTCGCACGGCTGTCGCCGGCTTCACGCTTTTGCTGCAAAGACTGGGCGCCGTCTGCCAGTGGAAGTTGTACTAGTGCCCACGATTGTGCGCAGGATCTCCAAAGCCAGAGTTCGTGAAGTGGACTATGACTACCCGACCTTGCCGCTTTCCGCGTGGATGGAAACCGCATTCAGCTTTGGTGGTCACTTCTTTCTTGGTGGGAGAAGCACGGATCATTTCGCCGAGTTTTCCAACATCCTGAGGGATTGGTGGTTGAGTTACAAAGCGGTAGACCCCAACTTGCCATTTTACAAAGATTTTCCAGAAGATGCCTATGGGTTTTCATTCCCAATTGCAATTCATGGAGATGAGGGCCGAGGCCGCTACAAGCGGCCAATTATGATTTTCAGCTATCAGCCGGTCATCACCAACTTTGATGGCAAAGCCAATTTGAAGGGGCCCGCCAAGTCAGTCCAAAATATATATATATATATAGATTTTGAATTTGTGAATGTTTGAAGGATTTGTTTATCTATACTCTATATAGGATATATACAAGCCAAACCCTGAGGGCAACATACACCAACCGCCTCTTGTATGCAGCTGTTCCATCGGCTATGTACGCCAAGAACGACAAGACTTTTGATGGATTGTTTGACGCGCTTGTGCAAGACTTCAATAGATTGTACGAAGGGGGCTTTGAAGTTCCTCAACCAGTCATATGTTTTTTGACGGTGGTTTGTGGAGTAAGGGGGTCCTAAAAGCCTCGAAGATCCCAATGGTCCTAGACTCTTAGACATCTGGGTCTTTGCCCAGGTTGCCATCAATGGTCAGCCAGTGAGATTGAGACCCGTGTACGTTGGATTGAAAGGTGATTGGCCATTCCTCAGGAAGATCGCAAAACTGAAGCCAGGTTTCCAAGCTAGAAATCCCCGGAAGTGTCACCTTTGTGACGTACAAGTGTCTTGGACCACTTGTAACTTTTTTTACTTTCTTTGAGGGTGAAGGGATCTGAAGTTGTAATGTCAATTTCACTAATTTGTAAACAAAGCTAGCTATCTAAGGAGTGGTGGAACATGTCACCTGATGGACCTTTGCGCAGCTTATCTGTTGGGTACATCAATCCGTCACCTTTCAAGGCCAATTGCTATCTTCCTTTGTCCAACATCCCCGGGGGCACGGAACCATCCCGAATCCAAACGGATCCTACTCACACCTATCACATAGGTTATGGGAAAGATGAGAACGCCAGCGCATTGATGGTTTTAGTGAAGATCGGTCACTTTGGGCAAAGGGGTACTGTTGATGCAAAGTTGGAGAGGGCTTTTGAACGCTATGCCACTTGGTGTAAGACCAACCGCAAGCATACCAGCATTTCCTACTTCAACAAATTGCAGTTCAAGATTCAGCAGCATCTCACCTGTGCCCAGAACTATACTTTTCTTTCCCTCAAACTTTGGGGATGGTTTGTGCAAACAAAAGCTACCCCTTCTCATTTTCCCTCGCCAATAGAAGGACTGGTGCATACCCCTCTGGTGGCGGTAAAGGCCACGATACAGCCATCTTGGGATCCTGGCTGGAAGTTGAGCTTTCTTCAGCATCCGTGGCCTCAGTCGCCAGGCTGTCACATAGAGCATTGCTTTGGTTGAGCCCGCCTATTCAGGTATATTTCACACACTCACTCTCTTTTATTGAGGGGTGTGGATGTAGTCTGAAGGGTTTCTCAGCTTATGTCCCTAAGGATCACCCCTTGTCAGAAGTCCTTGAAGTGGTGAAATATATGAACCGGGCAAGTGGCAGCTTCTGGAGGACGCTCTATGCCAATGGGTTCTTCCTATCTCCCGATGTGGCAACAACAGCCATCAGTGCAGGTTGGGCCATGGTGGACGCTTAGGCTATAGATCAGAAGGCTTTGTTTGGGATTCCTCACACCCGAAACCAAACATCCTTGACAGTACGCAAGGAAGCATACGCTTGCCTGAGTTCACTGACGGCTAGTCTACGACTACGGTTGTTCAAGTGCAGGCCGAAGCTGCACATGATGGGCCATATACTGTTCCGTGACTGAAATGTATGTAGATTCATGAATGTACACGTGATTAATGCACTCATGAACTCTAGCTTTTCTCACCATGGACCATGGCCCAACCTGCCTAAGGCTTGACCTCTCGCACCAACTCACTACCGCGAATCGTGCTTTGAATCCAACCGTTTGGATGTGTTGGGGCGATGAGGATTTTATTGGTAAAATCAGTAGATCCTCACGCCATCAGCACAGCCTTACCACCCCTCAGAGAACAATCGAGGTCTCACTTCTGAGTTACCACCGATACTGGAAGGAGTGCTTCCGCTGAGGTCCCTTGCGAGAAAAGCTTGGCCCAGCGCATCGATGCCAGTCGTAGGTGTGTGCATAAGTGTGAGCAGGCGGTCAGGAGATGAATGACTTGAGAGGTGGTATGAGCACTTTTTAGTGGTTAGATACACTTTTTGGAGGTTGGTAGCGTTTTTAGTTTTGAGCGTTTTTTTTGTATCGAAGGGATGTACAGGTTGTTCAAGCTTCGAAGCAGAATGGCCAACCATCATCAACCCTCAACTATAGCTTGAGCAGCCCGCCTGCGAAAGGAGGACGTCACACCCCAGCAAGACGTCCGGCTGAGCAAAGGCTGCCAAAGCCTCCTGGAGACCGCTTCTCGCTCTGGCTGGTGTGCAGTCAACTCGTCGGCTTTTCTGAGCAACACCGCAACAGCACCCTGAACTCCCTATCCACTGGACTGCTCCGGCAAGGTTTTTGTTGTATTGAAGATTCCTTGTTCATCAGCTTCGCCGCCAAGTCGGAGTATTCACAGCGAAGCGTGGTGACGCGTGAGGCCACCTGCACCCTCGCAGCCGTCTCCTGATCTAACATGAAGAATTCAACACTGGAGCCATGCTTGTAAACTTGTGCCAACATCGATTAGTGAGGATGACCAAACAATCTCACGGATGCACATCAACAACCAAATATAGGTGCAGGGATTTGGTACGGGAGAAATTGCATGTCTACTGGAATCTCTACGTTCTCATACCAGTTGCCACTAGTTATACTTTTTATGGTTGTCTATATTTTTGGCTTCAGCGCTTAATCCCTCTCGTTTCTGGTTCTCGTGAATAACCATCTGGGATCGGGATGGCCACAAACAGGCCCCGTCCACGCCCCCTCACCATGTTTATACATTCTGGATTGCCCCTCCACCATCTTTACATTCTGGATTGGGCCGCTGAGTGAGGAAGTGCACATTATTAGAGACAAATGATGCCAAATGTGTACTGTGACCCTGTCGATTGAGTTCGGGGCGCGAGCAGTGCCTGCTTCGGCCACACAACCAAGCTCAAAACAAGTGGAACAGCAACCAGTACAGTAGCAAATTGGCCATCATGGCCATCATGGTCAACAACGAGACAAACATACAGCAAATGAACCAGCATATGTCACGCTCCCACATTGCCGGGGAAGCTCCAGGGCTGCCCGAAGGCAAGCTGGATCTCCTTAGATCGGACGGGTAATTATGTCATGTCACAAACCTCTTGGCCCAATGGGCACCTCATCCACGAACCTGCAAATGACCAGCAAAAGCAACGACCAGCAAACAGTCTGCATGCTTTCAAGGGCTCACGGTCTGCACGAAGCTTTCAACATCTCTCAACTACTTTCAGTCAGAAGGATTCACAGGACATACTGTTGAAGAATAGAGTCGTCCCGGCCAGCAGCCTGTCAAACTTGAGGTGTGAACTGGAGGCCTTCACAAACGAGTCCAAGAGAGTCTCCAATGATACCCTGTATAAAACATTCCGCATAACCTCCTGTGAATTCTGAGAACCATTGGGACGTTGGCGTATGGATGGATTATATTAACAGCATGAAGTAGCCTTTAGAACAAGACACACACAAAGACACGGACTGAGAACCCAATATATACTGGGTTCTGGTGACATGCAGCACCACACTGAAGAGTGCACCATGATTGAAGTCAGATTACTTGTGCATGGTGCAGGTCGTCCAAACATTGAAAGTCCAGATGACAAGCGGATTTTTGTTGAGGTCCACATTTATTGGAGCCCAACATCAAAAGTCTCTGATGCAAAACCTTCCTTGGCAAATTTATGCGACATAGGGGATTATAGAATCAGGCGTTTTCAGCAAAATTTAGATGACATACAACTCTCCTCCGTTCTCCACACTCAGCACGACTAAGGGCTGATGACTTATCCATGCTCCAATTAGATGCACGCTACAGAATTGTGCATGGTCCAACCGGCAGAGATGTTTTTTGAATCTGTTAGTCACTAGTACCCAGCTATAGTATATCACCCAAATTTACCCAGGATAACGACATAATATAGAACGACTACGTGTGTGGTGCTTCGTTTTGCCCTTTCCCCTATTGGAGCCTGGGTTGGTCGCTCATTGGAGCGTGTGGATCGCGTGGACCTGGCCGCCAGGGCTCGATCCTGCAGAAGGACCTCACGAGCGCCCAAGCTGCCAGCTGTGACACCAGCAATGCCCAAACCGCAGCCCAAGTCCAGGACGCTTCGACCTGGTGAGGATGCGAGACCCCATCCGCTACGACATGGTGTGACACATCCGGGCCTGATTCACAAATGTGAGGGTGCAACCATCGGCCTAAGTACTATACTGGGTATTGATGAGATGGGACTTTATGGACATCCAAAATGGATGAAAAGGGCAAATGAGATCCGAGCACGACATAAGAAGTCACATACGGTCCTAAAGTCCCATCTCATGTGCTTTTGGCATCCTATCTCACGCGTGCATTCTCACTGAGACTGTTTTGGGGTCGTGCCGCAGAAGTGTCCTAAAGTCTCATTGTTTTTTCTTTGTTCCGCTTTTCTTTTTTCCTTTCTGTTTATGGTGTGTGGTGCATGCCATCTTAGAAGGCCCATTGCGCCTTGTCTCCCTTACCTGGGCCCTAGTGGCCAGGACCCAATGTGCAGCAGTTATTTTTGTGTCTCTCTCTCTCTCTCTCTCTTTCTTTCTCTCCCACCCGGCCCTCCCTGAACAAGAACTTAAGTAAGATAAGATAAGGCGGCGCTTGTGCAGCACACATCCCCTGCTTATTCAGCAGGTGCCTTAACTCATCTTATATACTGGAAATAGGTTAATAGGTTTTAAGATTGCAACAATGGATTTTAAGATTAGCTGGACAATTTTTGAGGCGCGCACCTCCAAAACACAAACCCTGGAATAAACAAGGGCCGTTCAGTCCAGATCCCATCTCGTATTGCCCCGACTGTGGCACAGTTCCTGAATTTGAATGTCTCACAGCAGTTCCGGACATGCCAAGGAATCTAGCATTTCGGCAATGCCAGGACACATGAGATAGATTTGGTTCCGTTCAAAAGTTGTTTATGCTTTGGACACATGAGATAGGCCAATCAAAACCGGTGAGTACGTTGCACTAGTCCCATCTCATTGGGGACCAGTATAGTGTCTCAATATCGAGTTCCTTTTACCATTTTTTAACTTCGCATATCATGGTCACGGGATGTCTGCCCTCACTGATTCATTTCTAACTATGCCAGGCATTGACCTGGTGCAGCTTTGGCAAGCCGCTATGTTCAGCTGTGGGATCAAACAAGGAAAGGCAAAAGCATCAATTCTTGATTAAACCATATTAAATCGATCCATTCATTGTGGGGACGATCAAGCCCCGCCGTCAAAAGCATTTCTCATCATTCCTCACGTCTTGAGTTGGCGCGTCTGAGCGCCTTGAAGTGGGACCAGTGGGGGCTGGATGCAAAGCCACCGGGCCTCAGGCACAAGCATCGAATGCCTCTTAAAAGGTGATGGTAATTGGTGAGTTCCATCCAATGTGTTGGACATGTTGGCATGTTTCCTGCAATTCTACACGAGTTGCTGAACACTATCCATCTCGTGGTCGATGCCTTTATATGAAATAAGTATAAATCTTAAAAATGTGCCAAATAGACGAAAGCATACAAAAGCCCGTCCCCACAACCGTCCAGAATATCTTAAGTCTGTGTGGGAGACACAGCAACACAACTCAAATCGTTCAGCACCTCAACTGGCGGCATCTGTTCGTTCCTTGGCAGAGCCATGTTTCGCGAAACCCAACTGAGAGCCTCCGAAGAACTTCCGCACCAAGGGCCGCCACGCCGAACCCACGGCCCCATGGACCGAACACCGCCACGTTGCGCCACCGCTCCGAGGGCGCGGCGAGAATGACGGAGGCGGGCCAAATGGTATCGCCCGCTTCGAGGATGGCACGGTTCGCCTCCGTGATCTCCTGAGACCCACCTCGCGGCGGCGCGAACTGACGGGATGGGAAGCACAAGGTGGGCACACGATTGGGTTCCATATAGGGTTCCAGGAATCCATTGGAATCTGACAGCATTCTGCTTGGAGGCCAGGAGGACTCAAACTGTTTAAATCCAATCGTGCCGGCGATGCCTGTTGGATCTTAAAGATTTGGACACCTCACCAAAACCTGTGGCAATTACTGCGGTTTTCGGAAAGTTCATGATACCGCCTAGTTGGAGCCTGTCCTCATCGGGGCACTTTACAAAAACCCCGGTTCCTCTCTTGTTGATTCGGACGGGCTTGGGCGTAGAATAATATATATATATACACATAGCGAACACGGCATGTTGTTCGACTGTCTTTTAGTGCATTCGGCAAGACATATCAAGCCAAAGAACCACAAGTGTCTTCCCTACCCATTGGGGCACTCTACATGCGGCAACGACTTGTCTGAACCACGGACCAAAAGAACCACATCGTCTACGTGCATGTGATTTTTTTATGTTATTACAAAAACATGTTGTCACAATCATTATGACCCCAGCCATTGCACATTACTGCGTGCTATAGGCAGTGTATTGTATCCTTTGCTAAGCTGCCAAGCCGGAGGTCCGGTTCGGGTTGGTTTGAATATGATCTACTGTACCTCTAACAGGTGGCTGCTATGCTAGTGCATAGAGTCAGGCATCTTCCGGTTTGGTGTCATACTGCCTGTCAAGCGTCACATCATCTCCTGCAGTCGATTGGCAGCACCTGGAACTTGGCAAGCAAATAGGCTAAACGTGTCATTCAAAGGCACCTCTGCCTTAATCAGAACGCAGGCACGGACATGCCCCACAAAGTGGGCACCATTTCTGACTCATTCATGTTTGGCAGACTTGTCCGCAAAGGCTCTGGATGAACATGGACAAGGCATTTGACCTTGTGGTTTCTGATGTCATGAGGCTCTCGTTACTGCAGGTTTGCAACACCATGCGGAAGTTGTCTGCTCCAGTCTGCTCTCAACATTGATGCGCTGGGACTCAATCCAACTGACGGCCGCATCTCTTCAAACCCGTTGGTGCTGTGGGCGTGCCTGGCACGCCCATGACGCAAATGGATGCCTCATATATTCCAGAATGCTGTTACATCTCCGAGGGGTTTAGTGGTCAACAGTATATATAGATGATTTTTGACCCACCCTCATCTGCTGGAGATCCGACTCTTCAGCCAGGACACCCACTTGGTGGAATCACCAGCACCGAGGTTCACTGAATCGAAACCTCGGTCGGCCGCAGCCGTCAAGACTGAGGGGTTGGACCCATGACACACCCTCTGACAAGCATTGTGACCTTGGGGGGGGGCATCGTTTTCAGCAAAAAGTGCGCATGGCCCAGTGTTCAAACCAAAAGAACGGCTCAACAAGGTCAACTGACTGTGGCAAACAACTTGAAGGGCCACGTCTTGCAGCACTGAGAAGCTATCCAAAGACTCCGGGTTGGCAAAGGCGTCCAGGCGGCGCTTCACATCTTTCAATTTCCTTTCGGCGTTCTCCATGATCAACAACACCCAGAAGCAAATCTCACAAAGCAAAGAGATGAGTCCCATGCTGGATCTGAAAATGACGTACAAATAAGTACAGTATATAAATACAGGTCTCATGAAGTTCCATGTGAAGTCTAGTGGTAGCTAACAAGTTCACTGCTCTCTTCCAAAACGCCGCACTCTGCTTCTCGGTGTCTCATCCTTCACCTCCCGGCCCTGTGAAGAAAGGGGTTGCTGAACACCTGAACGGCTCAGCCGGGTTATCTTGTAATGTAATTCAGACTTGATTAATGATAACCCCCCCCTTCTAGAACGTCGGTTTTGCATCTCGCCACATAATAGGTAGGGTTTGATTCCATCAACGATCTACATTACTCATGCCAGGGCACAGCCAAGCCCCTCCAAAAACCACCTGGCATGGTCTCACAAGCATCTCCCCATTCATAGTATGTACATAGATCCCAGTGATTCAGCCCCCCGCCCCGTTCAGCCTTGCGGAGATGAGCCAAGCCACTTCCTGAGATGTGGCGGAAGATTCCTGAGGGCATCAGCTTGCATATCGTCATCGAGAATGACAAATAGTCTGCAACCTACCTTAATTATTAGATCATAGAATCATATTACAGCATATAAATCTTGTCCTCCACGTGGTTGGCAAAGGTAGGGGACCCAGCCAAAATCTGTCTATCGCATGGCACAATCAACAAAGGAGAGTTTCAACCAAATTCAGAAAAAGCTTAGCTAGCTTCACCCCATCAGTATAAATCCAAATCAGATCAAATCAGTATGGCTGCATGGCTGTACGTTACACTGTACGTCGCAGTACCAGATTTTCTGCTGGTTGGTCCTTCCAACCTTCCCCCTCTCTCCCTATTTTCCTTGGGGCTCATGTTCAAATGGATATTCTTTACACCGCCATCTCTCTCCATCGCCTTCTCGTCCCTTCTGATTTGAAGCCTTCCGGGCCCTAGCTTGTCAGCGAACCTGATTGACGCCACACCAAATAGGCAACTGGGCTACCTACCATCTTTCCCCTTCTCTCAAATTCTCTCTCTCTCTCACTGACTTGCTGAAACTATCAAACCTGGCATGAGGACCGCCTTCCACCTAGCCTCACATGCTCCAAGCTTCGATGCACTCGCTTTCGAAGGGGTGGCCCCTTCAGATAAGGACGGTCAAGTGTTTTGAGGCTTCGAGACGTGGACCGTTGGAGGCATCTGGTTGCAAACGGACAAGGAGGGCATCCCAAAGGGCACCATGATCACCATAGGCCTGACCAGCTTACTCCTTGTCATTTTGATCATTAGCCACAAAAAGAATTATGTGATGCCGGGAATGATGTTTACTGTATATATAAATAGTTATAACGGAGCGTGGATATCGCAAAGTGAAAATTGAGCTGTGGCTCTCAGGTAGGTCTTCCAGCTCATCATCCGAATCCAAAGGTTTGCTCCTCGGGCTCTTTTCCGCATCCTGCAGGCATCAATTGCAAAAGAAACGACCAGTTCCCCCATTCTACTGACAATTCCATATGACATTGTCCAGGCTTTGTGGCATCCTGAGGTGGCAGTTTTGATGGAGTCTCAAAACGCCAAAGCAATTATCCTGCCACAAATGAACAGGAACGCAGGGTGAACTCAACCTCATGCGTTCCTTAAAAACCAAAAGCCTCTCGTCCACAGCCTCCCTTCAAGAGTTATGTGCACATTCTGGGGATTTCTGAGGTCGAGAGATCTTCAGCGAGTCTGAGCTTGGCTGACGCAGTCGCCTCCTCGTCGTCCAGCACACCCCAGTCATCTTCCAAATCACCCTCTAAATCCAGATCGTCAACGGGCAAATCCTGGAGGATGAAGGGATCCAACGCATGCCATATATATAAAAAATATAGATAATAATATATATATAGTTTGAGTATACCCTAGCACCAGTAACAGTGGATGATGATGGTTAGTAATGGCCATTCTCATCCTTTCTCAAACATGATAATTGTTTACCGGCTGTTACAGGAAATGGGACAAACCCAATACATAGCTATACCTGTTATCCATGTGCGCCTGTTCAACAAAGAAGGCACCTCTCCACAGCCCCCACAGGGACATGTCGATGTCACTCGTTTGCAGCTGATCAATCCACCCCTCCTCTATAAAGAACACCCAACCAATCCCATCAAGATTTCAGGAGCAAACCAAATCATGTGCAAAAACATTCCCAGGCACCACAGTGACAAAGTGGATTAAATTACAGACTGTGCTAGTATGCCCTTGCAGAGTGCATCCAAGCTAAACGATCAGTCTGCTGCTCAACTGATCTCCAAAGGAAGCTTGTCTCCAACAGTTTGAGCATGGCTTCCAAAAGCTTTATGAACTAGGTGGTTCCCGAGAACACGGCGGAGCTCAGAGTACTTTTTTTGAAGCAGGATGCAAATCATATTTAATGTGTACATATGTGTATATATATATATGTATATAACAGCATTCTAGGCACCATGACAAAGATTGACAAATGGTCCCACAGGCCTTGCCCCAAGCCCAGTGTGGCAGCCGGGCGTAACCCCCATCACATAGCGTCTCACGGCACCTCCCCTCCTCGACACTATCAGGGACGGCTCGAACAGGAGCAAGCCAGTCACGCCGGCGAGATGTTGTAGGTCCTGTGGCACTTTCCCGTTGATCGAGCGCCGAAGCTTTAGATTTACTTTAGAGTGCACAGCCGTGAAGGTGAAAGCGTCATGCCACCAAAGGTAGTCTGAAAGTGGCTATGCACAGTGGCAGGCATGGCCAAGCAAACAGATTACAGTAAATGCTAGCACCGTGGCACACCGTCATCCTGGCTTACTATAGCAGAAACAAGCAGGACAAAACTCACTTGGAGATGTGCGGCTTTTTGTGTGTGTTGCCGCCCCCACAAGAAGGGAATTGAGTTTCGGCGGACTGTTGGGTGGGACCCTGAACAGTGGGTGTCCGCAGAATCCAGTCTGGGGCTAACCTTACTATGCACATAGTGGCGCAGTCCACCTGACTAGATTAAACAACATAAACTATAAACTATAATGATTGCATTGGAAAGAAAACATCGAATATCTTTGATGAGAGACCAGGAAGCAAAACGTGCGTCAGGACCTCCTACATTCCAAGAATGTCCATCGCCCCGCCAGTCCATCGCCCAAGCGATCGTTTCCTCGGAAAGTTCTGCAGAAGGCAGCAGCCAGCCTCTCAACGGAGAGGGACTTCACTCCGGGCAGTGTCACAAGGCTGATTGAAGTCACGTCAAAAGGCCCAGTTTGGGCCCACGTTTGATCAAAGGGATCTTTCTCTTGATCGATTCTTTGTGCTTGTGTTTGGTGGGTGTCCAACACTCGTTTTCACTCTCTATGTTTCTTCCTTTGCCCTCCGACTCCGACAGGCCAGCCAAAGCACATCAATGCAGATTGTTCTCTCATGTCCTCTCAAGTGTCATGCGCGAGTTTGGATCCACACAACATTCTCAGCCACATGATTCCGGGGAGAAAATGAGGTGCAAACAGCCAAACATCCTATGCTGCGCTCAATGACATTGCCTTCGCAAAATCACACAAGGTGGGTTCTCTGGGCAAGAAAAAAAGATAAGGCTCATAAAACTCAAACACTGCAGTTGGTGGGAAGCAGTAGTATAACATAGTAGCACCATCTTTTTGCCAACCACAAACAAACCTTGCAGCAATTCTCCAGGCACGAACTTGGCCATCCTCCAAATTGCCAAAAAGCACAATCAAAAGGTTGTTATATATATATATTTATACACATGGAGAGAGAGGCTAAACAAAAAAAGATAGATTAAACACACATTTAAACATATATATATATATATTTATTACTATATATACTTTCAGCATGAAAAATAGAGAAACTCTCAGGGACTCAGGGCTGGTCGAAACCATGACTGTATTTCACAGGTCACGTCCGTCGGTCACGACCGACCGCCGCACCCCAAGGCCAAGAGCAGAGCCACCTGCCGGGGCCAGGCTTTTAGGCAACTCCCACAAATGAACACCGCCCTGAGCCTCAGACCATACTTGTTCATTTGGGTATATATAGTCTGAAGCAGCCCAACGACTTTGGAACACGACACGCTTTTGAACAACCACTTTGGGCCTTATGAGGGTCCTATAATGAAAACACAGTCTTGCCTGAGCCTGCCACTGTGGATACTGATGGTTCCTTCAATCCCCAGTCTCTCCAGCACTCGAAAACCCTCAACCATGACCAGCTGCTGCCGCCCCGAAAACTCACAAAACTGGCTGGTGTCCACCGCGAAAGGTAGAGTGGATCATTCTCCGAATCACCTAATTGGCGGTTTCCATGTTACGGAGGGGGAAGGAGAACGGGCCGGTCAAGGCTTCGGAACGTGCCACCAACAACGCAAAGAAACCACAGAAACCATCAGATCCGAGCACAAGCCCTGTGCAAACCAGCAAGCCAAGTTTTGATTGGGTGTTGCGTTGGATGAGCCTCTATATAGTCACTCTAGTGGCTAGAGATCCACCTTGGCAGTCAAAGCCTCCACAAAACTGATGCACATCTTGCAATTTCCCTCCGTTCGTTTCGGGTCAGTGGTGGGTACACAGGTGCCAGCATGTTCGAACATGTTCTGGGAATAACGTGGCACATGATGTAGGACTTAGGAAGCTCGACAGGTGTTACTTCGGTCTCACTTACTTCGTTGAGGGCAGTGATTCTCCGGCCCGCCTGTGGCCAGCTGCGTCGAGCCATGGTGGCCGACCAGGTCGGTTCTAGCAGTCTCCATGGGTTAAAAGCATGGTGGGATGTGATTGAAACATCTAGGTGCATCAAAGACTTGCCATAAATGGTTTGAACATGCCTCTGGCCAAAGCCTGTTGACAAACTAGCATGCGCTGAGGAGACCATTACCAATAGCTTTGGACACCGCACAAATGTAAACAGAATGGTTCTGCTTGATTTTGCCATATGTTCCTCCTGCCTTTCCGAAAGCTTTTTGATCTGCTGAGGTTCACTATAAGATCGCAACAGCAAACCTTGTGGACACGTGTTTGTGTATGATAAATAAGAATATGATACAGTACTAAAAAATGATACAAACATGTATATCAGTATATCTAGATCTTCCGAGCATTAGTCAGGCGCCTAGGGCCTAGCTTAGAGCACATGATGAATCGCCCAAGAATCGCTGATCAAAGGCTCTGGCTCTGCTTGAGATTCGAATCAGTCGTTTGGTCAGTGTCTCGTTCAGCAAAACCATTCTGCAAGCCCCTGTTGTATGACCGATGCCATGAAAACAGACTCGTTCTGCCATGAACACATGCATCCGAATGCGGCCGGGTGGTCTTGTCTCCAAAAGAGCGGCCGGACACACCGCACCTTTCGCTCCTCATGCGGATTCATGTGCTGAACATCGGGGGTGAGGTCCAGAGAATCACTGAAGTCTTCGCTCCTCCGCCCCTGCGATGCGTCGCACTGTTCTGCCCAAGGTTGACGAGCGACGAACACGAACCAGGAGCCGGACCAGCCACTGATACTCTTTCTGGGCGTGTAGGCAGGTAGAACCTTGAAGTGCAAAGCTTCAGGAAGAAGATGGAAAAAGCACGAATCAAGGACCTCCTTAGACCCTTGGATAAAGGCATCGAATGACTACTAAGATACATTAGATGACAGTAGACGTTTACTTATTTGCATCAAGTAACGACTTTTGGCCTGCGCATCGACGGTCGTTTGATTGTAATTCTCCGTCATCACATCCCCCTTGACAATTGGAGTCATGTAGTCACATCCGATGAAAGTCCGCCTCCGAGTGAATTCTACAGGTCCCTTTGCAAGCACTCTACCGGCAAGCTGCTGCAAGCGGCCCATCGTTTGGAGCCATAAAAGTGGTGCACCGGTTTTGTCCACCTGTTGCAGTCGCCCATTTTTTGTTGCTGCCGCTCGGGGGTTGAACGCGCCAAACGCACCCGCAAAACAACGAGACCCTAGGGGTGAAACCACGATGAAACGAGATTCTCGGCATGGATAAGGCCGAAAGTGGAGTGACGGGAGAAGAACAGTACCTCTAAAGGGTTGTACTATTTTTGGGACAGTAATTATGTGCATAACACGGGTCATAACACGGAAATGAACTCGATTCTGTATATATGAATTGATAATTGATTGAAACAATTTTGACATTCATATCAGTGTCAATGTGTGTTAATGTACATCAACCATCCAAACGTCTCCTGAACATGTTCATGACAAAATGGGAATCAGAAAGAATGGGTCAGAATCTGAAAGCATCTGAAAACAGATTGGACCACATGGTCTTCAAATTCTGCCGACCCCTCTCCTTCGACACAGCCAAGCCGCCCGGACCGCCCCGGGGATGGGGGTTTTCTTCGGCCGAGAACTGGAAGCAGCAGCAAAGCTCACCTCCAAACGCTTCATCCATCGTGCCTCCTCGATCTTCTCTCCTTGTCTTTGGGATCGCAACGCACCCCGGATCAAAAAGGCTGCACCATGTCGCAGTGTTTCGCGTGGATTCCACCTCCCTTAAAACATAACCCAATCGCATCACTGAAAGCCTTCTTCCTTTCCCTTTAGCCTCTGTCATGTCCTTGAAAATGTACTTAATTCCCGACAAATTAGCTCTCCCATGATCTCCCAACATGGCTGATGGAGTTTCAGGTACTTATATGTACTTGTTATTGTATTACGTATGCACTTATAAAACCTATTCGTGCTTCCTTATCTCTGATTAAGTGCTTATCACTTATCTCTGCGCCAAAGCTGCAAGTCGCTGGCGAACTCATCCACTCCATGTGTAACACCGGTTCCAGCACCAGCCGAGACGTGTCATGACGGCCAACTGACATCTGCTGCCTCCGAGCTATGCATGTCTCCCGGCTTCCCGGCTCGCTTGCGCCAGCACCGCTTGGCCATTGGAATAAACCATGGATGTCCAAAAGCAACGGTAGACTCAGTAGAACAAATACATCACATCAATATGCCATTCCAAGACTGTCAACTGACTTCACATCATGTTCGATTTATGGCAACGCCTCCAACCATTTGTGATGGTCACATGTGCATGTGTGTGTGAGTGTGTGTGCAATCGTTATGTGCATCGGACACAACACAGGACTCCAACACTTTGATGGTAGAATTGTCTTTTGCTTTAAGCTTTGGACATTGTGATGCCACCTATTTGCGTGTTGAAAGCAACTATACGTACATATATATATATATAGTGTTTCACATGTTGTTTACACATGTTTGGACAATGGCGATTTGACATTGAATTGTCAGGGAAGTTGGTGGCTAGCACGGAAAGTCTTCTGCCTAGTTACCTCTTGGCCCATTGTCTCCACCGTCGAGTATCAATCCCCGACCTTGGCTAGAAGGCCATCTCGACATATCTCGACTAGCCGTCTTCCAGAAAAAGGAGGGTCGACTCAACTCAGATATGGGCATGGCCATTGACCCAATTCAACTGTAGCAATGTATCATAATGTATCCGTGTCTTCTATCAGTCTGTCAGAGTCTACCCATGAAGGATCCTGCAGTGCACGATGAGGATGCACCGTGAAGGTCGTAGTATTTCATGACCTGCCAAACGTCTACCGAATCAAGTGCCTTGCCAATTGCGGCGCACGCAGCGAGCTCACACTGTCGTACAGTCATTCGCTGAGATTTCATGTGACCAGGGTCTTGTATGCTCTTGAGTACTCGTATATATAAACATAGATATATAATCTCAAACCCGAATAGAAAAATAAGGAAACATCATATGAATCCAATGAATCCTCAGACCCTGGGCATTCGGATTGACAGCGCGGACTAGTCTGCGCTGTGGGTCCTTCAACTGCCCTTGCTGGCTCCACCCAAAGTGTCTCCTTCAAGTTCGGCTAATGCGCAGTGTCCTGCAATGTTATGTCCTGCGGCGCAATCTGGTGCCCCTTCACGTCTCAGAACATGGAACACACGGTTTCAATCGCCAGTGCTGCTGATGAGATATGACACAACATGAACATCTCACATAGAGAATCATCGAACGTTCCATTCAAGTGCTGCTTGCTGCCCCTCCTCCTTAAAAAAATACTATTCAATTAGTTCGACGCTCTGGGTCAATTACCTAGTTCAAAACATAGATTGAACTGAACCCTGTCTGTTGCTCGCACACACCGGCACACTCTGACATTGGTTTTCAGTTAACTCAGTTCCCAAGCTGAGAAGGAAGGTGAAGAACCGCAAGGTGAAAGGGTCAGCGAAAACAGTATTGTTTAACAAGAGTTTCACAGCAAGCGCAAGTGGAAGCGGCTGCACAGCGGCGTGAAAACCTGTTCGGGGGTGGTAGCATGAAGGACCATAAAAACAAAAAAGGAAGATTGGACAGCGTGAGCAACAGTTTCTGGCAGGTACCCGGTCAGACGTCTCTGACCGCATCCCATGACATCACTAGCTTCGTTGGCCAGCGTCGTGATGTCATGCGCTGGCCCCCCTGCCTGTGGAACTGGGGTGGAGAATTGGCGGTAAGAAACCCTTTGCCCAGGGGTGGACACACACAGGTCGCCTTCGGCGCTTTTGTCAAAAAACGGTGGCAGGCGTGGTGGTTGTGTCCTTTTTGGACATAGAGCCTCACTAGCTCGCGGCAGCAGCTTCAGCGCTGGAGGGTGGAAATGTGTATTTTCGAATGGTGTGAAGTCTGGATTGGAGGCCTGACAGAGCCAAGCGCTGGCTCCCGGCGGTGGTGGAATCCCTGATTTTCCAGGGTTGGGAAGGTTGCATGTAGGTGGTCATGCATCTCGAACTAGATTTGAGAACTCCGGTATGCGGGCTTGAGTTCCTCTGGCGGAAAAGTCATGTCACACGTCAAAAAGCCACTACATGCAAAATCATGCAAAACCCTTGCAAGACGCTACAGAGTACAGTGGAGGAAAAGCTGCCGTGTTTGGGCCCGGCGGCCAATGCATCAGTTGATTCGATGGATGTGTCAATGACTTCCAGTGGAAATCCAGTGGCAGGTGGTAAGTTGGGGTGGGTGATTTCCTATGCAAAAACGGCGCCCCTGTGACGGGGATCACACTCAGCACCCGAGTGGGACGGCTGAGCGAAACACACTCTGACATTGGTTTTCAGTTAACTCAGTTCCCAAGCTGAGAAGGAAGGTGAAGAACCGCAAGGTGAAAGGGTCAGCGAAAACAGTATTGTCTAACCAGAGTTTCACAGCAAGCGCAAGTGGAAGCGGCTGCACAGCGGCGTGAAAACCTGTTTGGGGGTGGTAGCATGAAGGACCATAAAAACAAAAAAGGAAGATTGGACAGCGTGAGCAACAGTTTCTGGCAGGTACCCGGTCAGACGTCTCTGACCGCATCCCATGACATCACTAGCTTCGTTGGCCAGCGTCGTGATGTCATGCGCTGGCCCCCTGCCTGTGGAACTGGGGTGGAGAATTGGCGGTAAGAAACCCTTTGCCCAGGGGTGGACACACACACACACACACTGGGGTGGATGCCATTGACCCCAAATTGAGATGTGTGCACTTACATGTTGGTGGACTCCACGAGTGAAACAATTAGTGCGTTTACATGTTGTGTTTCTGCAGTTGATGGTACAAAACTGCAGCGTTTTTTGTATGGGACTGGGCTTGTGCCATGGGAACAACATTGAATAATAAATCACGTACCATAAATTGCAGTACCATTCTAATTGTGTATATTATATATATATATGTCACATATATATATATATACATATCACCTATTGTAGAAGCAAACTGCTGGACTCCTGAGGTCAGAAAGGGCGACTCTGGATGATGAACCTCCCAGTTGGCCAGGTACACTCCTTCGATCATCCGGCCTGAGAGGGGACCCCGGTGACCGCCATGCGCCCCGACGACGTGGGGCCGTTGACATGGGGAGTCTTCCAAGCTTTATAGACGATATGTTTCGGTTTAAGGTCTAGTAGGTATCTTAGATCATCTTAGGGCCTCTCCACAGGTCCTATAGGCATCTAAGAACATCTAAGGCCCTAATAGGCATCTTAGATCTAGTATGCCTTGGTATTGTACCATCATCCTTGGTCCCCGTGAGAATGCAAGAGGAAACGCGACCATGACACCATGATTTTCACTCATTGCAGTAGGGGGAGAGCTTCTCTCCATGTGATATGTGACAATTGCATGCAGGGTGGGATTACAACTACATGCACTTCATTCAGAAGCTTTCAGCACTGGTCTCACAGAACCGTCTCCTGCCATGAACCCGCTTGGGGGGGCTCCATCCCCGAGTCCGAACCTGATGTGGACCTGGCTGTGGTCTGCTCCGAAGCCTTTATCATATACATTTCATTATTGTATATCATTATATATTACCTATTATGGCTGAAGACCCCTAAGCCCCGCTGTTGGAGAACAAGCCATCCTGAGAAATAATGAGTGGTGAAACAAGGGTGGTTCCACTTTGTGATCAGGATCGATCGATTCACTGCTGATGTGTCAGAGTCCAGAGCTGCGACTGATGATCGATGTGGCGGCACAAGAAAATCCGAGCGTACTTCTCCAGCCAAGCATCTCCCGGAATTGACCACCTCCGTTGCTGCAAAGCGTGGGTGGTAAGGGCAAGAGTGAAACTGACGTGCTTGACTGAGAAAAAGGGGAGGACATGTATATACAAGAGATGAACACCAAAAAATGTGTGGTCAGCGCAGCTGCTTCTTCGATTGTGATGCTCGACTCTGCATTTTGAGAGAACAAAGAACCGACTCTTCTTTGTGATGCTGCACGCGCCATGAACAATTAATCCTCGAAGTGCCCTCTTCTTGCATGAAGCCTTCCTGTGTCTTCCTGTGTTCAAAACGAGGCCTCTAAAACAGTCGCTTCATCTACCTCCCCTTCTCTCATCCACCCGTCACCGTCTCTTCCAAAGGCACCATGAAAATGGCCAAAACCCGTGCCATGATGTAGAGCTGCTTAAAGGGCGACATCTTTGGCCTGAGAACGCGGTCAAACCGTGGCTGCTGGGGATTCACCAGCTTTTCCATAGATTGAGATGATCGAACTCCGAAATCCACCCTGCCTTTTGGAGTTCACTTGGGCATTGTTTTGGGAACTCTCGGCGTCGTCCAAGGACAGCTTCATTAATGTAATATTGCAATTCAACATGCGCAAAGATTCTCCAATATGCAGTGATGCAACACCACCTCCAGGTGATCGGAAGGGTCACCAAGTCCTTCTGTGAAAAAAAACTCGCCGGTGTGACCTCCACAGCAAATCTCGTCGTAAGTTGTGATCTTGTGGGAAGGGTATGAGGGGTTTACTGATACCAGGATATTGCTTCTTCATAAGGTGCTGGAGGTTCGTGTTGTGTGATCAACGCTGAGGATGAAATTCCGTGAAAAAGAATATTGAATAGTGGATGTCTGCGATCAGCTCTGTCCCTGCAGTCAGTTGAATCTGCAGCTGCCAAAGGCAGTTGCGATTCACTATACCCGTTCAATCCACATCCCAGTGAGGGAGAATGCTGGAGAGCCCCCCGAAAGCCAAGTCCTTCTAAAATGGTAGTACTTCATCACTAGTATCATAGTATATATCAGTCTCATCTCCCACACAAGTAAGTTCCCCTGAAGATCTAGGAACCAAATCATTAGTGCGAGTGCTTCTTCAAGAAAGCTCCCCGCACCCTCAGGCGGGGGCGAGGAGCTTCCTATTGCTAGTACTGTAATGATATAGTTTGCCTCCCTACTTAATTAAGTACGCACCTACTTACAGTAATTGAGTAGGAGCAGGCTAAAAAAAACATTGTTCATCATAGCATACATACAGTATGTCATTATAGATACCTGCGGTAACGCCGCCGTCTTCCTGCCGCCCCGGTGACGTCTTGATCACCGCTGAGTTCCTGAGGCCGACACAAACCAGCGGGCGTGAGCAACCACCGTCAGCGGCAAAGCCAAAGCTGTGAAGCATGTGAAGCGTTTGTCCCATATATGTCGTATAACATGCTACAAGCAGTCGCAGCTCGGAAATGGTGTACTGGCCCAGTTGGGAGAAGTGTTCTCGTGACATCGCTCAAGTGCCCCACGTTTTTGTTTCTTTGCAGAACCAGAAGCAGCCAGGTAGATGACTAGCTGCAAACAGGTCACTTGTTTGAGATGCAAAGGGCCAAGACGGCCAAGCCCAAACACTCCAGTCGCAGCACACACAAAGAACCCAAACAAAACGAGTCAAGGCCAGGGTGGCTAAGCGCAGGGTGGCTAAAGGCCCCACCAAGAAAATGACCCAACAATCCCAAGGTTGAACCAAATACTGAATTCAATGTACTTGAGAGAGGAGGGGGTGAACGAAAGGTAGCAGGCAATCACAACGGCGTGAACCGGCGCAGGGGGGATTTGATCCAGGGGGGCCCCCCAAACCGACGAACAGAATCAACTCTTACAGGACCAAATTCAATGCACAATCCCAACTCCTGATTGCAATACATTTTTGCTAAAGCAAGGAGAACTCAGGTAGCTCAAGCTACCTTTCGTGATTTGTGAGGACTGATGGGAAGAACCCTGGAAAAATATGCGGATGTACTGGCGAGCTGCATTCAAGGGAAGAAAAGGTCCAAAAAATGGAAGCTGAAGAAATGAGTGTTTGCAAGTGACGCCACCAACACTTTTGATTAAAGTATAATCAAAGTCTAATCATTGAAAACGGGCAAGTGGCGGCCTCGATCGCCCTAGTACAAAAAAAACACATTTTGGCCCTTGACGGAACAACTCTTTAATCAATTGGTCCATTCCTCTGAACACCTCGTTCGCTGCATTGATGACCAACAATCTTTCTTCGGGCGCGTCCCTGCAATGGTTCACACTCTCCGTTTGCTACCAGTTGAGAACCAAATCTTGGAAGAAATATATGGTGTCGAAGAGTTTGCAGGTTCCCATCAGGAGGAAGACAAGCGGGCACAGTAGAAAACAACAAAACCAATCAATTCTGGAACCTGGTGAGGAACAGCACCCCTGGAAGGACCACGCACTGCGTGGCAGGACCTTTACGTGCTCAGGGTTCACAAGTAGCCTCAAATGGAACTTGCTCTAGTTGAGCGAGCGCGTGCTGCATCCAGCTTTGTCCAAACGAAGAACCAAAGCCAAAAGCGAAAAAAACCATGCACCAACTCTTAAAGTGGTTTGGTTTCGCTTTCCTGTCCGCCGAGTTGACAAACGTTGACATCTGCCCAGCATCAATGCCAGCATCAAGTGAGCAAAAAGGCACCTCACGAGGCGGCAGTGCTCGGGGAAGGAAGCCATCTTTGCAATCAGCAATTCTGGTCTGTCCTGTACGATAATGTTGAATCCAGGCACGCCGACAGAAGGCTAAAGACAAAAAGTTGCAAAGCCAACACATGTGCACACACCCACACTTAGAATAGAGCTCGGATGAGTTCAGAAAGTAAATCTGAGAATGAACTAGCATTTTACAACCCCTCAAAATCACCTGGGGAACATGGCCCTGTGCACTACCGAAAGGTGAAAGAGTCCAATATAGTTTACTTCAGGTGACCTTGGCGCACCGGTACGTTCCGACGATCAGTCCGAATATCCCACTCTGTGACCTAGCTTCGTTGAACTGGGCCAGTCACAGAGTGCCCAGTTCCCTTTAAACTTCCAGCTAGTGCAGCGGGGGGAAAAGGAATTGATGTGTGGCCCGTGGAAACAGGGGTTGAAACACACGCGCACACACACACACACTTTAAGCAAACTCAGGGCAGCCAAGGAAGGGTTCATCATTAAAATACACATTCTTGGGAAGTGCCACGTGATGTCCTTGCTCAAGAAAGGCAAGCAATAACAACCCCATCAATTTCATCCGGGAGAACCGCTGAACCAAGATGCGGCAGGAAGGCATTGAAGGCGTTCGAGATGGACACAGCTGTTTTCAGCGTCTGATGATGATCTTTGATCAATGTCAAAGTGATGAACAAGCAGTAGACCTCAGCTGCTCAGTTCAGTCTGAAGTTGCAAAGGAACAGTCCAACCCAAATGCAGGGATCCCAGAATCCACCGGCTAGCCACGAGAATCCCCCCATCTCACCAAAGACTAAGCATGAAAAGTATCACTGTCCCTGGAGAAATCTTTGGCTCAAATTCAAGAGACATCAAAACACTACTTATAGCAAACCCCACTTTGGAATCTACAAGCCTTTCGGGGGAACTTATATATATATATACCAAATGCTACCAACCACTCTCGAGTCGAACATGGATCAACGCGACCACACAATCAGCGTTCCATTGTGACTTGACTCATTAACATGTTTGAATCCAGCCAGCAAGTATTTAGGTTTTAGTGCGTGCTCATCGCTGGGGTGACTGGAAACCATCAAAAGGCCTGCAGCATGTCAGACTGGCACGCACAAAGCTTCATTCACCACTCCTTCTATTGAGCATCCTTGAGAACAAAACAGTTTGGACATTAGACCCGAGCTCACCCTGGGAAAGTGCCGAAAGAGTTTGGCTTGTTGAAATCTTGCCAAATAACACTCAGGGCCGCAGCCAAGCAGTAGATCCTTGGTTTGTGCTGCCGCATGGCTGCTCTCTTCATATACAAACCAGCAAAAGGCAAAGTCATGTGGGGTCATGTCCGGAAATATGCCAGCAGATCTGAGGACACAGTCTCTAAAGAGCGATGTCGAGTTTGTGACCAAGTTCCAGTGTGGCCCTGAAAAAATACACATGCCGACCCAAAGGTTTTATGCTTGAAAGGCTCCATCGCGTTTAGGTGAGGAACGCATCATGGCACGGCTCCAAACGGCACCGAGTCAAAGGAATATATAGTGTACAGTAAATGGAGATCCGTTCTCATATGTAATGCCCCAAAAAAGTGGCGGCCAATCCTCACATGTACAACAGCAGAAGGCTCTTGCATGTTGAAGGAGCCCCCTTACAACTACAATCAAACTACTTGCATGTTGATTAATGTTGGTTGCTTCCCTGCACCATGGCACTACCTCACATTGGCAAGGTTTTCGGCATTGCACACGTGGTGAAGTGTCTCCCCTCCAGTGAGCTTAGCTCCCCAAACCCCGAGGTTTCTTTCTGCTGGCCACCTCCGCCAAAGGGTCCAGTGACCCAATTGCCCAGGCACATGATAAAAATGGTGCCGCTCTTGCTGAAGGTTGCTGCCTCCCGGAGTTTGTCGAAAAAACATGTGAAAACAAAAACACTTCCGGATGAGCCGTTGCCGGACACAAAGCTGGCCAGTTGCTTCCTCACAGTGTCTCAGAAGTTGGTCTGTGCTAGGACACTGTGCTGGAGAGAGGACCCGAAGTAAGCTGCGGGCTTGCGATTCGAGAACTTACTCCACCCCACCTTAGCCAACTGTCCGCTATATCTAGTTCCCTTTTGTCAAGATTCATTGAAAAGGCTACTTGACGCATCTTCTTTGTGCCCATGTGAGTGGACGTGTCTGTGTAAACAACAAGATCAGCGTTTGAAAAGGTGCCGGCACGGGAGATTTCATGGTATTTATGTTCCACACTGATTCCACACAGGATCAACGGCGCAAAGCACATATTCCCGGAATGGGAACCGTCCGCAATCTGTTGGGACCGAGTGGGTTGCGTGGATGCTTAGAGCAGCATCTCGCAGGGTGAATCCCTCTCCCCTGCTCCTCTGCTCTCTTCATTGAATTCATCCCGCTTGCTGATGCTTTCTGCACATATCTGGCCTTATGAAGCTCTTCCTCATTGGTCAGGATGCTTGGAGGTCCTTCATTGAGGACAGCCAAGAACGTCAGCCCGAATTGCTCGTCCTCCGCAGCAACGTGAGTGCTTAGCCACACAAGAAACATAGAAAAGGACATGGTCTTGGAAGGATCTTGGAAGTCTTTGTAAAGCAATGGCTTGTCAAGAAACCGCTGTACTAAATGCCGCCTTCTGCTCAAACCCGCCACCTTTCTTTCCTGCTCCCTTTTCCCAAAATGGGCAATGGAGGCGACCAACAGCACCACTTACTGCACACGTGTTCAACACTTTGGGCAACTGAACGAACAAGGCATCGCACAAGGGTGTCGGAGAACAAGGGGCCACAGGCTTTCCGGGCCACATGCAAGACATGCAAAAAGTTAGAACTGGTCCTTCCACATGAGGATCATCACTGCTGACCTTGGCCGACGCAAATAACAAACAGCAAAAACCACAAGAACTCTACGCGAGCACACTGCTGTGAATGCTGAGTGTGTGACGCGAATGCTGTACGAGTTTTGTTGGGTGTCTTGGTTCAACTAGAGCGTGAAAATGCAGCATGCGCAGCAGGCACCAAACCTAATCTCTGACTTTGCAACTCCTGAACTACAAGGCCAACGGGGGTGTTCCACTCCAAGGCCAACGGAGATCATCCGTGCCAACCCAAGGCTGGTCTCTGAGCGCCCGGGCCCCAGAGCGAAGATTACTGAGCCAATTCCTGAGATGGGAGGGCACGAGTGGAATTGGTCCATTCTTTGACTGAGGACCCCGGCCCCGGCAGGTATATATATGTATATATAGAACTCAATATTTAGTATATATATATACTTAGAAAAACAAAAATATATCATATACATAGATGGATAAATAGATCGATAGATACACCATGATATATTCATATTCTCGTGTCTTTTCGAGTCAAAGCAAGCCAGCCCTACTTCGGAAGCTGATGGCTGATGGCTGCTCTTTGGGGATGGTTCACAAGGATGGTCTGCCCCCGGGTGGCCGGGTGCCGGGGTCGGAATACAACCTTCAGAACGAAACCTGACCACCTGAAACTGCTTGAAAAGTGCTGAAACCGGTTTCAGCACCTGGTAGACGGAGATGATTGCCATCGTCTCACATGTACTAGCAGCTAACAGTTAACGTTCTAAGAGTATGTTTTCCCTCTCCTCCGCCCCCGACATGCCCGGTCTTCAAGGAGGTATGAATCAGGTACACAACTCAGACGTGCCCAGCCAAACTGAAAAGTTGGAAAGTTTCCTCCAGGGAATGAAGGACATCAAGGACCGCGTGGAGGTTTCAGAAACTACACGGAAGCTTGTGGGCAAATCTCTGTCTTTCAGCCACTTGATGGGCTTCTTCCCCAGAAGTCACTACAGGACATCTCCAAGCCATCCCGGTACCCCGTTCTCAAGCACACGGGTCAAGCAGCGGCACGTTTTGGTGTATCGTTCCTATGTGTTTACACCTTAATGCTGGAACCATTGATGCTCCTGACATCTTTGGCTCACATAATTAGGTTGTTGACCGAGTCGGCGCCGCCATCGTACCAAGGTTCCATAGGCGAAGTTGGCCTCATAGTCCCAACCATGGAAAAAGCCTAAGACCGCTCCAACCTCGGCGAAGTTGCGCATCCGGTCGTCGCATAGGACCGCATAAAATGTCGCCGGTCACGAGCCCGGTCACTGGCAAAGCTGAGCCGCTAAAGTGTCCAGTTGGGAGATGGTTCAAAAGCCCCCGCTAGTTTCTTGTCCGAAATGTATGAACACGATTGATAGTGAAGCCCAACATGCCAAACATCAAACTCCAATAAGGTATTGATGTCAACACTGTCAATGTCAAGCCGATCTAGAACCTGGGGGTGGAAGTTCACCAAGTCACCGTGGTTCAACGGCTCCGTTCTTGCCTGCAAATGAGATATTCAATTCGAGTCTTGAGCGAGCATCGACGGTCCCCAGTACATCCAAAAATTGTATAATAAAAGGACCGGATAACCCCACATGATAAGTTTTACAAATTTCAACTGTATATGAACATCAGTTGGGGAGACGGAGTAGTGAGATGAAAAGTCAAGAAGGAAGTGTGAGGCGGTTATGCTGAGACGTGCAGTATAAGTGATGATGTGATGGACGAGGATGAGAAGGAGGGGAGGGAGGAGGTGTGTGTGTGTGTAGTGAGATGGCGTGCGTGTGTGTGTGTGTGTGTGTGTGTGTGTGTGAGGCTGTGGATTTTGCCAATTTTGCCATCAGATCCGCATGCGACCTGCAAACGTAACACACTCGAAACGACCATCAAAGAACCGTTCCTATGCAAATCACAATGGCAGTAGCGCGCACGACCGCAGGGGGGGCCCAGCGGCGACTCCGCGCGCCGCAACCCCTTCTAGAGGCTCTGGAGAGAGCCGTTGCTATGCAAATCACAATGGCAGTAG
>CAXAMN010003113.1:1498111-1568149 GCA_963970005.1 Durusdinium trenchii
GGAATACCGATTGAACGATGTAACCGCGAGCGGAAGGCCGAAGAGGAGGGATGAATACACCTGAAAGGCGGGTTCCCCCCGCTCAGCATGCCAGAAGCAGACGATACAGCCGCGGCTCTCTGCCTGACTGATAGGGGAATGCCGATATGCGTTCGGCCAATCTTCCCCTCCTGACAGCCACTCGTCAGCAGTCGTAAGAGTGTGCCACTGTTGGTCTGTCAGCAGTGAAGCAACCGCCCCCACATGTTGTGCAGGGCGCAACGGCGAGCATAGAACCAATTTGTTCCAATCCGAAGACCTCTCAGACTGGCCTCCTGTATCTCCATTATCAATGATCCGCTTTTTGCCCGAGGATTGGACAATCACACATCGGGGGATGAGGCGGAATGGTTCTCCTCGTAGTTCTCGTAGGAGCTGCGCCTGTGTCAACGGTGCAGAGCAGAAGCCTTGGGCGGCATCATTCAGCGATTGCTCCAGCAGCACGGCATCATGTCTGCCGGGTTTGAGCGAGGCGAGGGTCTTGTAATTGTGGGTTTCCCAGTCGTCGAGCACGTCCTCCATGGTGAGGGTACGACCTGGCTGCTCCGGAAAGACCCCGTAGGGTGGTGCCGTACCTACAGCTGGCAGTCCCGCTACCAAGCCGTAAGGGTACGTGATATCCGCCCAGGACGTTAGGGTCACCAAGAGGGCTGTTAGTCCGATGTCCCTGGAACGGGTGACTGCCCGAATCGCTGATGTTTGGAAAGTCCGCAGGTGCTCGCCCACGCTCTTCCATCGCTGCTTCAGCTCCTTCAAGATGCCTAGGCTCTGCTCGCGGAGTCGTGGTAGGTCTTTGGAACGTGATGCATAGAGTTCAGCCACAAACCATAGATCATCGTCCAGAAGGGGCGACTGCTCAGTCGGGATGGGTGCCTGGCTTCGAAGGCAAGCACGCTGAAAGTGGGTGTCCGGGTCCAGCCCAAAACTCAACAGCGGAGGTAGGGCGGCTTTATGGCTCAAAGCTCCGGCTTGCTGGCCCTCGGCATGACGTTGCCTCTGCCTCAGAGCTGCGCTAGCCAAGTGTGGTCCCAGGGGCCCATCTGCCTTGAGATCGTACCGGTCTCTCCAGCGTGGAAACTCGCAGAACGGTGCCTGATTCAGGAGGTCTTCGATCATCGGGAACTTGAAGTCCTGGAACCATGTACCTGGGAAGAGGCGGCGGAAGCACGTAACAACGCCTTCTTGGGTGAATAGGCCCACTCGTGCTGGGATGCTCGCAGCCACTCCGCGGCTGGAGATGACCCCCAACCGCAATGCTCGAGATGTTGTCGAGTGATGCCTCTGGGCTTGCCCGCCTGCCGCTGCCAAGTAGCGAGGTGCTTCCGGGGCTGTGGCGTCAAAAACCAACCCTGCCAGCGCATCGGCTTCGCAAATGTCACTGTCATGTGGGCAATCACAGGCTAAAGTGCAGCCCGCCAGCTCTGGGAGTTCCGCCGCCTTGGATGACATGATGAACTCAACATAGCAAGGAAGCCATTCATCTGCGGTACAATCATGTCCTGGGGTGTACGGAGAGCACCATTTCGACAGGGGCAACTTGTGGCTGTGATGCCCTCGCCCTACGTAGATGCACTTGGCGGGAAGGTGGCCATCCACCAAGAGGTCGACTGCTCGACGAACGCGAGGCACCCGTGCTCGCTCGCGCGGGTCGATTGGTCGCAGACCCAGCTGGATCGCCAAAGGAGTCATAGCCCAGCTGCGCATAGAGCGGGGGTCATAGTGAAGCCAGTGCTCCCGGCGGCCCACAGCCTCAGTCGGCGGCATCCGAGGGACGCGCAACTTGGCTCGACCAACACGTACTGCCCACCAACTAGTGGACACCGCAATGGCGAAGGCCAGCGGGGCTGTGTACTCAGCCTCCTCATGGCTAGGGAAGACTCGCTGCCCATCCAAGGTGTAGGGCTTCCACTCATCTGGGTCGTGCTGATGATGGCATTGGAGCGGCGGCCACTGGGAGATCTCCTGGATGTTGTGCCTGAGTCTCTGCTGCTTGCGCCGCGCCCCCATGAAGCAACATGCTGCGTAGCAGGTGTCCTGCCAATCGCCGGACGCCAACATCTGCTTCTCGCGGGGCAGTTCCCAATGGAGGCTCCTCGCCGGATTCTCCCGCAGTGACACTCCACCACGATCGGCCAATTCCTGGATCTCCTGGAGGACAAAGTCACAGGCCTGGTTGTCCTTGGTCACTCGCCGAAGGTCACTCCCTCGGAGGTGTGGAAGGCCTGTGGGGTGTTCGTCTGACCGCAGGGGTTTCGGAGCGGGTCGGCCGTCCTCGAACTTCCTGGGAATCTCTCGAGCGCGGGACTTGGTGCTACAGTGGCACAGATGCAATCGGCTTGCTGCAACATCTCGTGAAGCTCTTGCTGAAACTCCGGGTGCGCGAGGTCATGTTGAGGGTTGATCAACCAGTCGATGGTGATGCATCTCCAGCCGCAGAAGATGAAGGCTCTGGTAAGCGGTGCATTGGGTCCTGACATCAGGTCGGCCATCAGGGGTCCCTTCCCTGATTGCGGCGGATCCTCAACAGACCCTGAAGAGGCTGCCGCTGCCTCTTCAAGGCCCCGTCAGGCCTTCGGGGTGTTGCGGCAAGCTGCTGCCCCATGGTTCGGAGCTCCACACACCCGCTCCTTCTTGGTAACGTGGCCGCAACGATGTTGGCCAAGCTTGCATTTGCCCCCCTTACTCTTGCAAGATCCTTCCTGGAATGCCTGGCAAAGGAGCGTCCCATCACGGAGTACCCTGGCCACTTGTTTGCCTTCAATCGATTTCCCCAATGCAAACTTGGAGGCCGCTGGAGCGGCTGCTGGCGGAGCGCTCTTACCCGGGGCGGTGGACGCTGGCTCTGCTGGTGTGGGCGGCAGCCAGTGTGCATCTCGCGCTTGGTAGACTTCTTTAATAATGACGCCGAGCGACTGAGAGCTTTCCCGAAAGCGTGCCGTCCACTCTGCCCGTTCTTCGGCATCACGGGTTTGGAGCCATGCCAGCCGCTTGCCTGGAGGGAGTGCGGCAGTGGCTCGTTTCGCTCGAAAGAAATATTGCATTGCGATGTCCAGTGGCACTTGGGCGAATCGAGTGCTGTCTGCTCCCAAAGTCAATTCTTCTTTGGGATCAAACCCTGGCCCTGGCGCAGGCAAAGGTCCCACCCCTGCCATGGCGTACGCCACCATCAACGTCTGCAACTTGTCCAAATAGGCCTCGGTGTCACGGGCAGACGGCTCTTCTTCTTCAACTTCCTCAGTGAACAAGTTGTCGCCGAGTTTGCGCTTCTTCTGCGTAGTCATCAATTGAAACTGCAAGGACTTGACCTTCCATATGGAGAACACGCACAGCATCCGCTTGCTCATCTCTCGGCTCACCCTCGAGAGGGTGGAGTCAGACGGATGCACTTCCGGGGGAAATCGTTGGCGGTACCTCCGCCAGAAGCTGACCTTGGTGTCCCTCAGCTCGGTCTCTCCAAGCATGGAATCGAGGTCATCAGAGGCCACCTTGGAGCGATCTTGCTCCATAGAGGGTGATGGCGTGCCATGCCCGCCGCAAGCGGGACACCTGAAGCATCTTGCCATCCCCAAGCGACAGCTTTGAGAGCCATGGCTCAACCGCGCCCTCACTGTCAAAGAAAAATCGAAATTCTTCAAAATTAGAGATACCGGTCTTGATCAAGGCTTCCACAACAACAGGGTCAAGGCTGAAGTTCGTGCCTAGCGCCTTCAGAGAATCTTCAATCCTCGAAGACTCCCTCGGCACTAAGCTCAAAGAACTAGCCATGCTGTCTCGGGGATCCCTTCCCACGCGCCTAAGCCAAAGCTGCCCGCTCGGAGGAGTCCCTCTCCTCCTGCACAATGACTACGGCCGTGACGAGTCCGGAGACGGGGGGGGGGAAGGAAGACATAGGGACAGACCGAACGACGTCCTCATGGACATGCTTCTGCGGCTCGGTCAATTCTCCCTGCACCTCGATCCTAACCGCCTAGGCGAAACTCCCCCCTCGCCGAATGCCCCTGTCAGGCGACTGCGCTCTGTTTTCACGCTGTCTTGGTCAAGCTCGCCACGGGCAACGGATCACTCCATCGCCAAAAGGGGGCTAGCTGCTCTTATGTGTCGCTGTGCGACAAGATGAAAACAGGTGCCACAGCCTCCTCAAGGGATCCAGGAGGCTGGTGCTCTATTGGCACAAACTTGGCATGTTGGCCTGCCCCAGGCAATCGCCTCCATCTTCGAGGTACACTTCGACGGGTTTGCCAAACGCCCTTTGCTCTTCTGGCCGCTCTGGCGATGTGAGCAGAGGGGAGTGTCCTCATAGCCCTGGATGTGCAGCTGACTGCGGGCGGTCGCGATGTATCCGGTTGGCCGGGGCCAGGCATTGCCCAGACTAGATGTGCGAAGGGTCTCATGGATCCAACCAGCCAAGGCCCTGTCTCTCAGCAAGCCTTGGATGTCGACATCCCTCACACTTGCCAAGTAGTCCCAAGCTGCTTCAAAGCGCTCCCGGAGCAGAATGGCTCGGATCATACACGCGGTACCCGCCGCGCGATGCCGGCCACTAATGCAGTGGAGGAGCACATCCTCACCTCCCCACAACGTATTGCACAGGAGCGGAAACAGGTCGCGCCATTGCTCGTCTCGCCTATCAGGGTGGGCGATAGCGAACTTGCGCAGGGTCGCTCCCTGCAAGCAAATGCCACCCCGCTGCGAAGGCTCCTCAAGCATGCATGCCACTTGAAGAGTGACGGATGGAAAGGCTGATGCTGACCTGTTCGTAGGCAATCCACCCAACCACAACGTGCCGCCACTTTGGACGGACAGCACTTTGGTCGGCGCCTGCGCGCTCTTCCCCCGCACGGTGGCCAAGCGGTCCCACCGCTGGTCGTGCACATTGGGTGTGAACGCGGCCGGGGGCTCGGGCATCTCGAAGATGTCGCTGGGAGCCTCCGTTGCTTCGGCTGCTGCTGCTCGCCATGGTGGAATGACCTCCGAGGCTTTGCATGGGCGCCGCAGCTGTCGCTGCCACCGAGGGCGGCATTGCCTTGGGTGCCACGGGCTGCGCTGGAGAGGGTACTGCCTCAGTGTCCGGGGGTGGCACGGTGCGCAGCTTCTTGGTCTTGGGAGCCGGGACTGGACTCGGGGACGCACTCGGGGAGCGAGGGCCTGCTGAGGACTCATCTTCACTGGAGGTGCTCTCTGGCGATGATGCTCGATATGGAGCCTCAGGGGCGTCGGCCACGGGGAGAGCGACTGGCTCTACGGTGCTGGGCACTGCGACGTTCGCCAGCGGGGTGTGCTCGACATCCTCGGCCACCACATAGCGCTTTGCCAAGCAAGCCTGAGCTGGATGCTTCCCTCCGCAGGCACGGCCAGTCTTCAGCACGATGGCACAAAGGTGGGCTTCACCACAGGTCCCCTCGCCCACGTGGCAGGCGTCCAACTGAAAGTTGGGGCCTAGCGCCTTGCCGTTCCTCAGGAAACGGGTGACCACCTTGCCATTGATGGAGGGGGGCATCACAGCTTCGGAGCGCTTGGAACTAGCTTGCGCCGCTCTTGTGAGCGCTGCACGCTCTCGCGAAAAAGCGAACGCGCGCTGCGCTGCTGCCACCGACATCGGCTTGTCCCACAAGCTGTGCTTGTCGAGGCTCACCGCCCGCTGCACCTCGGGCTTGGCCGCGTCCACTGCGGCAGTGATGGCGGCTGGAGTTGCCAGTTCCCAGGCATCAAATTCGCCCAACCTGGCGACAAGTCCCAGCGACAGATGTTTGAGCCTCATGCTAACGAGATCACGGCTGCCTGCGTAGTGTGTCGGCATGGCGGCCTCCTGAGGTAGCTCACTCTTGGATTGCCAATCCCCCAAGGCCACCATCTCAACCGGGGTGTACTTGGCCAGCAACGCCACGGTGGGCATGAGCCGGCGCCACGAGTAGGTGGAGAGGTCAGCCACGTCGGTCACAAGGTCCTGGAACAGCTCACGACCTGCGGCTTGCACCTCAGAGATGTCCCACGCGCGGCCTTCCCGATTGAAGCAGAGGCCGCCTTCATCTCGTTGGGCCTCGGGCAACTGGTTCCGAAGGGCCACCACATGCTCTGCCCAGGGCCAGCCATCTGTGAACTGCGAAGGGATGGAGAAGTCGAAGCCATCACGTTTGCTCGCCTGTTTCCCTTTGGGGCAATGGCAGTACATCGTTGAGCGGGACAATCGCACCATCTGAGCACGTTGGACATGCCGGTAGCGTAGTACGCCTACGCCAACGATCCAACTTCCCAGCATCGCAGTCCAGCGAGGGTCCTGTCGGGTGAAGGCTTCCTTGATGCCACGCTCCAAGTGGGTGAGCATGGGCGGCTCGACAACGAGAGCCTGGGATCGCGCAGCGGCCCGCCGGGAGGCAGGTGGATCCAGCACGATCGCATCCAACTGCCACCCCAAATGCCCCAGTTTATTCAACCAGCGAAGCGAGTTCAATGCCCGCTTAGGTCCTTTGGAGCCGGAGGCCAGGAATGACGCCAAATCCAAATGCTCTATCGTAGTCCTATCTCGAGAACGCATAAAGCTGACCAATTCCGACCACGTGCGCACAGCGTTCACCACTGTCTGAGGTTCCGATTTGGTCACTTTGACCTGCGCCAAGCGAGTGAGTTGCAGTTTCCACTCAGCTAGGATCGCATCTGAGA
Organism: Durusdinium trenchii; assembly: GCA_963970005.1. Classification (NCBI taxonomy): domain Eukaryota; class Dinophyceae; order Suessiales; family Symbiodiniaceae; genus Durusdinium; species Durusdinium trenchii. The sequence continues at coordinate 1,504,808 of CAXAMN010003113.1, forward strand.
GGTTCCCCACGGAAGGGCGATGAATCCCGGCGTCCTCAAACACCTTGGCCAGCGCTTCCACTCGCCTGTTCACACTGTCAGCACTGAAAGCTTGTTGAGAAAGGGTCACTCCCTTCCGAACAGGCACTGGAGGAGCGGGTAGGTGAAGAGCATGTGCCGGCCTGTCGCGACTCGAGCCGGCGTCCACTGTAGAGGCCGCCAACGGCATCAGCTCCTCAGTCTGCTCGGAGCGGGCCTTGGTCCAAGCATCGGCCAATCCCCGGCCCCCGGCCAATTCCGCTGACCGAAAGGCAAAGGCGAAGTCCGCGTCGTCCAAGAGGTGGTATTGCTCCCTGAACTCGCGAACACGGGCGGCTTGGGCCACTTCAGACGAGGTCTCCGGGTCCCACCTGGAGCTCCCCGCTGACTCGACCGCATAGCACCCCCTGTCAGCCATGAGCCCTGCAAGGACTATCGCACTAGTCTGAGCCAGAACTGTCGATGCACAACGGGCACTGCCGTGACCAGAAGTTGCAGCTCTCACAAACGATCGATCGACAGACTCGACAGGACTCGAACGTGGGCAGGCGACAAAGGAGGCAGAGGGGGGGGATGTACTCAACGTCATAGGCCACGGCCCCCAGGATCGCACGGATGGATCGGCCTGCATTCGCGACTTCCCGGGGAATACCTGGGGTCCCAACCAGGGACGACCATGGTTCCCGCCATGGCCGCCTCCCCTGCTGCCAAAGCCGAACCAGCTCGAAGAACTCCTCGGTGTCGATGCCATCGTCCCCGTCGTCCAGCCGCTCCACGGCCAAACCAACGTGGACCGGCAAGATGTCCAACGGGCCCAGGTCAAAGGCAATCCACTGCAGCGCCAAGCGGTCCAAGCGCGCCGCAGAGGCATGGTAACGCTGCCACGCGACCGCTGGCCCAAGTCCCTCTTGAACCAGCAAGCAGCGGCAGAGAGAACAAACGCTATTTTGGCCAAGTCACTTGAGCCAAAACATTCGTTGGTTCAAACCTATGGCAGTAATGAATACATGTTCACCCAAGCCTGCCAGACCTGAAACATGTTTATATATATATATGTTTGCTTTTATTTTGGATAATATTTGGACTCTTTTGGCTAATGTTTGCTTTATGTTGTTTCGACATCAGTCCAAATATCTACTGGTCCAAAACATGTCATCGAATCCTCCACCGTTTGTCGCCGTACACCGATTTTCGGTGGGTCGGCTAGGAAAAATGGCCATGGCGCATGCGCAGCAACGATGGTATTAACCGGTCAGACAATGGACAATATGGCACAGTGTCCAAGCCATCAATTCCTTGCCAGCTGCAAGCTCCAGAAAACATGAAATGCCGACCAACATAGCATTGCGGCGTGTGTGCCTCATCGTATCACGCTTCGTAGCTGCTTGTTTGTTCAGCCGGCATTGGTGGAGTGGAACACGGCCACATTTACGCACTGATCTGAGCAGATCCGAGGACATCATTATCAACGGTCAGGCAGGCTTGTGATGCGATAACGAAACAATAAGGGAATCAAAAATTATCTACAAGCAAACGGGTACAACTGCCAGTGGTCACCAGTGGCGGGAATATATTAATATACGATATATACTTCAAGTGGCAAATAACTGCCTTTTATCTGGTCCCTTACCAGCGTCTATATCTCTTGATGTCTTTTGATGACGTCATCCAGTGGCATCACAAACCCTATGCAATTTCAAAGGGTGAGTGGCTGTCCTTGCTCGCTTCAACGAGCAAGCGTGATAAATGCAAATATGGTGGCACAAGCGCACACCTACTAGCTGTTGACGAGTGCCATGAATTTCCACGCATTGAACTCATCGATGGCCCCCAGGAAAGCAACATGGTTGGTATCCCCTTGACAGAATCTTTTGCCAGCGACGATGCATTCCAAACACCACCTCCCCAATGCGGATCTGTGCTGCGACATGGCACATCGCACCAGAGTCACTAAAGCGGCTTTTGCAGAACTGCAGTTGCAAGGTGTGTGGGTGAGAGTCGATCTCACAAGGGCGAAACCAACATCAGCTGAACGTCATCGTGATTCAACGCCTGTGGCTCACAAAACTGAAGACTCCAAATCTGGCAGCATGCAATGTCTATGGAGAAAACATGATGAACAATACAGTTTAGAGACAACCTGAGCACTTCTTGAATTTGCCTCTTGTCTTTTTTGAGACCCACCCACCAGGCCCTACGCCGGGCGGCCTCGCTCAGAAGCTTTTGGATTCCAGGGGTCCATGGTCCGATTCATCATGTGTGGACAGACTATCAGGTGTCCCATCCTGGGCCGGCACACAAATCAGCCCGGTCTGACCGTCCAAGCACTGGTACAGTACGTGGAACCAATGACCAGTCTAAACTAGAGCTAAACTAACTGAGTGGCATCCACCCGTGGTTTTGAAGCCTCACTTTTCGACCCCGAGCCAAATATATACATATATAATCATATATATAGTTTTACCAGTTTTGCCTGAAAGTTGTGCAGCCTGATGCGTACTGTAATGTCTGATTTAATGTCTTGAGTACCCTTGGACAAGGGGCTTACCCCAAAACGTTTAGATGGAGAACGGGACACTCCATTTTGTTGCATAAACAATCGTTGACGAAAGCACGTGCTGCTCTACCTGCGTCCGGTGCCGGCCAAATCAATTGCAATATTTGCATTGGACAATTTGTGTAACAACAGCAATATATGATATATACAATATAAACATACGGATACTGCATCGTACGATAGTTGAAGGCCATAGAGTTGCCAGAAAGGCGTATTTTTTTAATCAATGTATCTCTTCTATTTTGTTATTATATACTTTCATTTCTTTTGTATCTTCTCTTCTCCTCTCAGCTCAGCTCCACGCTTCCCCTGCTTTTCTGGAGCTAGTCTGGTCTTACAGTCGGTGACAATCTCACAAGGAGAAACAAGGATGTGGTTCCTTGCGAAACGATCCACACGACACAAACCAAAGCAGGTGAAAGGAAAAACATTGTGCAACGTAGTATTGGCAAATATCTTGACCAACAGCCTCAACTTGATAAGTCTGGCTAATTCTCCCTTTCCCTGCGATCACCCTGCAGTCACGCGGCCGAGAGCGCACTCAAGGCTGTGTTGCTTAATATTTGTGGGACCGTCATCATGGTCTGCGCGAGGATCCTCGCTTTATCCGCCAACGGTGCCATCCTTGGCGCCGAGACAAACGGACCCGCAGGTGTTTCGTGCCCGGAGACGTTCTGCTTTGACAGTTGGACTATTCGATCAAGCTGGACTGGTCTCCTTTCACATGGAAAGAGCCTCATTTGGTGATTGATAGGCTTCGCATGGATGAGGTTGTCATTTCCCTCTTTGCTCTTTGGGTTTCGCGATTATGCACGGTTCGAAGAGTAGCATGAGCATAGAAAACCAATGCATAATTACGTGTGGTAATTATTTGGCCTGGATCTTGCAATACAAATGCAGTGCTTGTATGTGCTTCTACCACCCACGCCTTTTGTTGAGAAAGCTGGGCTAAATGAATAATCCAAACAAAATTATCCCTGAAAACTGTCATGAAACCAAAAGCTAGTCTGAATGGGGAAACTTGGCTTCTGGAAAAGCATTCATCCAAAAATGCACACACTTCGACATTGGTTTTCAGTTAACTCAATTGCCACGATGAGAAGGAAGGTGAGGGAACCGCAAGGTGAAAGGGTCGGCGCAACTGAAATTGTTTAACAAACTGTTTACTCATCTGCAGAACGCGCCCCTGCCTCTTTTTTCTGCGTTGAGAAACTAATAGGTTAGTAGTGATACCAGGAGCCCGTAGTAGCGTGTAAACCACCATGGAAGCAAGCCAAGGAAGATTAGGGCCACAGCGTGGTCAACAGTTTGGAACATGTACACAGTGGTGCGTCCCCCACTGCATCAGCACCTACTGGCATCCTCTTCGTTGGACGGGAAATGCCAGTGGTGTCCCGTCCCCCTGCTGGATCACGTGGTGGAAAAGACCCTTCGAGACAGGGCTTGACACACACACACACACACGGTGCCGCTTGGCGGCGCTCGTGCGTGAAACCTGAATAGATACCTAAAAAGCCTTAGAAACGAAGGAAAGAAAGACAGAAAAAGCAGGCCAAGAGGGCCAGAGAGAAAGATAGGTGTAGAAAAAGAAAAGTGAATACTTAGCCCTTGACTGGGGTAGGGAAACGAGCCTCAAGAGCCACCTAAAAAGCCTGAGAGAAAGCCCAACAAACGACGGAAAGCGCAAGAAAGAAAAGGGGGGGCAGGGAGGAGGTGTATGTCCATGTGTGTGTTTGAATACCTGGCCCTCTAGGATTACTGACTACTTAGCCGAGACTAATTACAGTGCAATAGTTAGGGAGCGGGACTTTAGTCTTAAACCGCCGGGGTAGAGTAGACTAGAAAAGGGACAACAGAGGGAAAGGCACCGACACACAAGAGTGTCGAGTACCATTTCCCTATGTTACCCTGATTAGGTAGGGAGTAGAACGCGGTGGGGGGGGGGTCGGGAGACCTGCCTCAAGGGGGGGGGAAAGGGGAAGGAGCGAGGAAAAAAGCCGTTTTCGGCTGGCAAATTCGTTTTATAGCCCGACGGCTGTATGAGCAGTGAATTCAGGGTAGAGAAAGATCGAGGAAAAGTCAATGAAAGGAAGATGATTCAGTGGCTCAATTTCCGGCATGTAAACGGCGCCTCCTTGCGGAGGATCACACCCAGCACCCACGTGGGACGGCTGAGCGGCTCACACTTCGACATTGGTTTTCAGTTAACTCAATTGCCACGATGAGAAGGAAGGTGAGGGAACCGCAAGGTGAAAGGGCCGGCGCAACTGAAATTGTTTAACAAACTGTTTACTCATCTGCAGAACGCGCACCTGCCTCTTTTTTCTGCGTTGAGAAACTAATAGGTTAGTAGTGATACCAGGAGCCCTTAGTAGCGTGTAAACCACCATGGAAGCAAACCAAGGAAGATTAGGGTCACAGCGTGGTCAACAGTTTGGAACAGGTACACAGTGGGGCGTCCCCCACTGCATCAGCACCTACTGGCATCCTCTTCGTTGGACGGGAAATGCCAGTCCCCTGCTGGATCACGTGGTGGAAAAGACCCTTCGAGACAGGGCTTGACACACACTTCGATAATTTGTATTCAGTCGAACTCAGTTACCACGCTGGGAAGGAAGGTGAGGAACCGCAAGGTGAAAAGTCCGAAAAAACTTGTAGGTGTTTGAACAAAGGTTGTTTCCCTTGCTCTGCAGTTCACGAACGTGCGGCAGCTGACGGCGGCAATGGAAAGGTTTATGGGATGAAGACATGTAACCACCATGAAACAAACAAAGTGGATTGGAACAGCTTGGTCAAAGGTTGAGCGCAGGTACGTCGAAAGAGCGTCCTCTTTCGATATCCTAGTCTGATCCTGGAGCTTCGTTGGCTCACGCCAGGAAACAGACCCGTGAGCCCCCTGCCTGGGTAAAGTGGAAATAGTGGTGGTGAAGGACCCTTTGTCCAGGGTTGGACACACACAGATCGCCGCATTCGGCGCTTTTTTCAAAAACCGGTGGCAGGCGTGGGAGTTATGCCCCTTTTGGACATATAGGTTCACGAGTTCAGCCGCAGCAGCTTCAGCGCTGGAGGGTGGAAATGTGTATTTTCGAATGGTGTGGAGTCGTGATTGGAGGCCTGATAGAGCCAAGCGCTGGCTCCCGGCGGTTGTGGAATCCCGGATTTTCCAGGGTTGTGAAGGTTGCATGTAGGTGATAGTTCGTTGTGGGAGGTCGATGTTGAAACCGAGGAGATGAAAGTCCTCCACCGGTTCGAGTTCCACAGGGTCGCCAAAGAAATTGTGGTGGATGAGGGTTTGGATAGCCGGGTGTTGAAGGAAATGTTCGTTGTGGACAATGAAACGGTTGTCGACATAGCGGTAGTAAGTAAAGTGGAGGTCTGTGTGTTGAAGTAGGTTGTTGTGTATCTGATGCCAGGAGTGCTCAATGAGGGTGATGGCGACATTGCATAGGGCTGGAGAGAGCTGGGATCCAATCCCGGCCCCTCGGATTTGTTTGTAAGTGTTGTTGCAAGCCCGGAAAATGCATGTGTCGAGGGCAAAAGCCACAATGGTGGTGATGTCGGAAGTCTGGATGGTGCGTTGGGTAGGGTGTTTGCGATGGTGTCTGCCAATGTGGGAGTGGTGGAAGGGATTGCCGGTGGCCTGGACATCCACCGTTAAGGTGTGTGTGGATTGCTGTTGTTGCCAGTGGAGAACAAGGGAGTGGACCGCATCGATGAGTCGGTGCTGGGGAACGGAGTTGAAAAAGCCGACCAGGTCATCGTTGGTGGCGTGTAGTGAGATGTCGGGTGGGGTTTGGGTGAGGTAACTGTGAAAGTGGTGCCAAAGCTGAGGAATGGACATTTGGCCTGGATGCTGAGGATAGAGGTGTTGGAGGATAATGTCGAGGGCGCGGCTAGTGATGCGTAGCAAGTTGCCGCTGAGTGACTGGAAGTAGGATATAATGGTACGGCCTTTTTGCCAGTGCTTCTTCTCTTTAAGGTGGACAACACCGTAGGGGATGGTGAAGTCTTTTCGGAAGCCCCACTTGTAGCGGTTGCGCAGGATGGGGGGGACGGTGGCGGCCAGGTGGTCATGTATGTTGGCGGCAGTGATGTAGGGAAGTGGTTCAAATAGTTCGGGGGATTGCCAGGTGTTCAAGGCACCAGTGAAGTATTGGCGAGGGCAAAACAGTCGCAGTTGTTGGAGCTCATGATCGGGATGGTGGAGTAATGTGTGTTTACCCAAATGTTCTTGGAGTTGACGAAGTAGGCGGGCGGTAAAGCGGGGTTGCTGCTTGAGATGTGTGTTGTGAAGGCGCCATTGGTGCTCAAGGAAAGGCTGTAGGTGTTGAGCTAGGGATGGTGGAAGCCCTTGTAGTTTGAGCCATTTGGTGTAGGCCGTCTTGAAAAGGAGGAAGTAGCGAGCTTTGCTTGGATAATAGGTACTGTTCATACTGGCGTTGAGGAAAATGCTGAGGTGTGTAGGGAGTTGGAGTTGGTCAAGTGTAAGGATGTAGTGGTCGTTGATGGTAGGGGTATCTGGATCCTGCAGGAGGGTGCGAAGGTGATCGCATGCACAGGGGAGGTCTGCTGGATCTGGTGGGGTGTGGAGGGTGTCCTCCCATGTGCGATGGTTGTGCAGGTGGGAGCGGAGGGTTTTGTGGGCGGCTTCCCTCAGTCTGTGGGAGGGGGGGTGGAGGGGAATGGTGAAATGCTTGCGCTGCTGGATGGTAGTACGAAGCCATTGTTGGCAGTGCTTGGTGAAGTCGTCATGGGCCAAGAAAGGCACTGTCAATGGGATGTTGGGTTTAGGTGGCGGGAGGTTGCGGTAGATCAAGGCTTTGTTGAGGATGTGAAGAGCTCGGCTGCGGCCAGGTTCTTCCAAGTTTGCGGCCATGCGCCGGATTGCATACACCTCGAGGTCTGTGTGGCGGCCGCTTCTTAGCTGTTTTGCTGCCTCAAAAGAGGCTGCGGTGTGTTTGGTGAGGTTACGAAGGAGTTGGAGGGCGTGATGCTTAGTGGAAGTGTAGAGGTGTGGTTCTCTGAGGGTGTACTGGCGTTGTCGAAGGCGTCGGAAAAGTCGTTTGTGGGTGGCTAGTCTGGAGTAGAAGTGGGCTCTGTGTTTCGCGAACTGCCATCCCTGAGCTTTGAGTTTGAGGTGGTGGGAAATGAAAGGCCAGTTGAGTGAGGGCATCCAGTTGGCGATGTAGTGGTGCTCTTGGATCCAGGCTTGGTCGTATGTGTCGTGGGAGGTAAGTTGAATAGTGGTGTAGTGGTGGATGTTGTTGTGTGAATGCCAATAACGTAAGGAGAGTTCTGCAGAAATGGGGATGTTATTTTGGAGTTGTTTTAGTTTGGCGCGGCGATTGTGTTCGCGGTGGGGGATGCCGATAGCTGTGGAGCCAACGTAGAAGTGGCCATGTTGATGGTAGTAGCGTTGAGGCTGGTCGGGATTGAAGTGGAGCTTGATGTAGACGGAATTGGAAGAGAGGAAGTTGTGGTAGTGGTAGGTGTGGGGTAAAATGTGGAGCTGGCGGAGACGGTTGCGCCATTGTTGTGAGCGACGGGTGTTGGACGGGTATGCGAAACGGAGGGTGATGTGGATGAGGCCGGTTGCAAAGATGGCCTCGGCGCGGTCGATGTATTGGGTGCGGTGGATGAGCAGGGACAGTGCTCGGTGCAGGTGGAAGAGTTGGGTGAGGTTGGTGTGGCTGGGTTGCTGCTGGGCCAAGATGGCGAGTCAGCAGCCAATGGCTGCTCCGACTCCCACCAGCTGTTGTAGGCTGCGAATGGGGAGTCGGTTGACCCGGTTGAGGGGTAGGCCATACTTGGTAGCTGCTTCTTTTAGCTGCTGCGTGGTGACTTTGCTTGTTTGCAGCAGTCGGATGACTTCCTTGGCAGCTTCTTGGATGGTGGGGTCGAAGGTGGTGACCCATTGTTGGATCTCTGGGTGGTTCCAGCCTTCGGGGATATCGTCTTGCAGCGTGGGGTGTGGTGGTTGCAAGACGTCGGTGATGGCTGGTGGTTTCGGGGGTGGTGGCGTGGGTGCGTGAGAAGGGGCGGCTGGTGCGGAGGATCGGCTGGTGTTCTTGACTGGTGTGAGTGGGTTGCCCAGGTCGTGGAGTTTCTGACGTGCACGAGCCAGTTCGTCGTTGGTGGTTTTGAGGGCGCGTAGGGCGGAGCCTTCCGCAGGTGCTGGAGAGTGGGTTTGCAGTTGGTCGATAAGCAGTTTGATGAGGGGAGCGTGAAACGCTCGGGCATGGGTAGTTTTGTTGGGAATGTCTGTGCTCTGTTGAGTGTGGAGAGCCTCCGCGATGCCGTCAAGGTCAAGGCGTTTCTCGCGGAGTTGTTGGAGAAAATGGGTCACGAAGACCGACTCCGCTATGCTTCTGGTGGCAATGAAACCTGTGAATTTGCCGTTGCTCAGGGTACGGGCGGTGAACTCGGAGGTACCGTGGTAAGCCAATTGCCACGGGAAGACCTCAAAGGTGGGGAGGCCGGCCACTCCTGCTTTTCGAGACCACTGGGTGGGTTGAATTGTACGATGTAGTTGGTGGCCGTGCAGGGTGTTGGAGTCCCAATGTTGCTCGGTTGGGTTCCAGGAGTCGGGAACAGGTGGTGTGGGAGATGGGATGTGTGGGGGTGGTGGGGCAGGCGCTGTGTTGCCACGTGTGGTGGGTGGTGGCGGTGGGCTGTGTTGGAAAGTCGATGGTGGTGGAGTAACGGGTTCGGCCGTTGGCAGGGGTGGCGGTGGCGGAGGTGGAAACTCCGGCTGTGGGGTGGATGCCTGGGGTGGGGGTGTATGCTGCGATGGCGGTGTGTACGGTGGAGTCACATATGGGTTGGAGTGGCGGACGTGATGTGTACGAAGTGCGTGAGTGAGTGGGCCGTAGGTGCCTGTGGGGCTGTAGGCGTGATGTGCGGTGGTGGGAGGAGAAGTTGTGGTATCTGGGTTGGTGAGCTGCTGATGATGTTGCTGCATCAAATACTGATTCCAGTAATATTGCTGCCACTGCGCGTCCATGGTGGCTGGGCGAAGTATCACTGGATCGTGGGCGTGGGGCACCGGTTGTTGATTTGAGCAAGCTGAACATGCGAAAACAGGTGTAGGAAAATCAAAAGAGGGAGCAATGGTAGCTTTAAAACAGTCATGCTGTCGAAACCCGGGGGGTCAAAAGAGGAAAACCCCGAAAACCGCGGAGAACACAAGAATGCCGCAAAAAACTCAGAGAAGTTGTCCGTGTGGATCCGAAAAACATGTTGAGTGTCAGGCTGTCCACTGAAGCGCGCTGTTTTTCGTTGTGCGAGGTGAAACTGAACGTGATCGTCTGTGGAGCAAGCTGGGCGAAAGTCCGAAGATGATGGTGGGCATGTTGTTAGAAAGCTGTGGTAGACCCAAGCCTACATAGGAAAACCGTGGAGGGAGTGAGGGTGGGACAAGGTGTTGTATGAATCATCCTCGGTGAAATCATGACAGGCGCCTCAGAAGCTGCAGCTGCGTGATCAATGGTTGTCTGCATGCCACGGGTCGGTAACCGGGTCGTAGTCCTGTTGTGATAGCGGCAGGGGGCGCCCCTGCGCGTCCACCCAGGTTGTGGATGGGCGGAGCGTGACCACTGGGGGTGGTGGACTCAAGGCGGAGGAGCCAGTCTGTGGTGGGATAAATGTGGTGGGTTGCTGTGTTGGAAGGGAGTAATGTGCTGGCCATGGGTGCGTGGGCGTGGGAGCGGCTGTTGGTGGTGCCACGGAAGGTGCTGGTGTATAAGATCCGCCTTGAAAGCACGGCCAGCCAGTTGCCGGGGGGACAGGCTGAAGGGGTTCGGTGGTAGAATGATGCTGTAGGGCTTGAGAGAGAGATGGTGGAGGTCGCTTTGGAAGTGGGTGGACTGTAGTGGTAGAGTGGCGGTTGACGCCGGAGGCGCTGCTGTAGGGGGTCGGGGAGCCTGTGCGTGGATCCGGCTGGCGGGTACGGGTGGGGGTAGTGGTGCGAGGAGGTGTCTTGGAGCGCCTGTTGCGTGGTGTGCCGCCGATGGGGGATGGAAATGTAGGTGGGGTGTGGGGCTGTTCTGGCAAAGTGACAGTAGGTGTGGGGATGAGGTTGACGTATTGCCACCGATCATGTGGTTGTTTGTTGGTGGCTGATGTGGGGTTGGGGGATGCTGTGGGAAGAGTACTGCTGGCTGTGGGAGGGGAGGTCGCTGATTGGTTGCTGTCTGCTGTGGGTATGAGGCCGGCAAAAGAAGGGAGCTGGACGATGGCGTGGATGTCCGTCTGGATGTGGCGGTGGTGGGTGGCTGCTCGGGGGGTTGCTCGAGGAGTGGTCTGTTGGGATTCGTGCATGAGAAGTGGTGGAAGTGGATTGGCCAGAATAGATTCTGAAGGTGGAGGAGTTTGAGTGGCGACATCTTGCAAAGTGGTAGTTCTGGTTGTGGCAGTGGGAATTGGGTAGAAGCGAAGGGGTGAAGTGGAACTGGGAGGATGATCTGTCTCGGTGTGGGTTGATGTGGAGGTCTGTGCGGTTAGGTTAGGATCCAGGAAGTATGCTGCTGGGGGAAACCGAGCCATGGTGTCAATGGCATTAAGAGCCAGGCGCGTGTGGCTCTGGATGCGTTGTACGTTGTTGTGGTAAATGGCAATGAGCCGCTGGACAGGTGGTGGGAGTGTATCAGTGAGAGGTTGATGTCCGATAGGAGTGTCAGTAAGGGCGTTGAGGCTGTCCAAGTGTTGGTGAAGAACGAATCTGTGGACGTGAAGGTCGGTGAGGATGCCCATAAGGGCGTGGGGTGGTTGGAGGGTGTATACTTCGGCCCAAAACGCCGAAATGTTGGTGGCGGCTGATGGTGCAGGTTGTGAGGGTGTGGGAAGTGGACTGGGTTGAGGTTGCAGCGGGGAAGTTGGATCGTGCACTTGCGGAGGTACTTCCTCCGGATCTTCATTGAGGAAAAGTAGAACCTCAGACTGCTCATCATAGTCGACGTGGCTTTCCATTGACAGCTAAGCGTGGAGGCGGTGCACGGGTGCAGGTAGCGATCACGGGTTTGAAAAAACGGCTGCAGTCAAGTAGAAAACACTCTGCCTGTGGGATTGAGAGGTTAGGACTAGATGTCAAGCTAAGTAGAAAGGGCAGGAGAAATGTGTAGAAACAGTCGAACCAGTGGAAGGTGAAAGCCCGAAAGGAGGTGGCGTTCTTTTTGGTCATCACACGCTGTGTGAAGGTGCGGGGTGAAACTATGAGCTGCTGTGGCGTGAGTTGAGCTCGGCCGCGGCTGCAGCGGCGGCTTGGCGCGCAATCCGCAGGATGGTTTGTTGGAGCGTGGCCGCCTGCTGCTCTGTTAGTGGCGCATCTGGAATAGGGGGTACTGGTGGGAAAACTGTAGTGGTGTTGGTGGTAGTGGTTGGGCTGAAGTGAGATGGTGGTACTGGGCGTGATGTGATTGGTCGTCGAGTGGGATGTGATGTGGGATTGAGGTAATGTTTGATGTCGTTGGAAAAGTTGAAGGGTAGAGGTTGGCCGTTCCGGTGTGGACGTGGAATGGGGGCCTGCACAGGGATGCGTGTAGGTGCTGCTGAATGGGGGGGATGGTGCCATTGTGGGGGGCGCACCCAAGTGGTATTTATGGGTGGGTGCCCCGGACGTGCTTTTGGTAGAATGGGAACATTGGTGGTGAGGATGACAGGGTCCTCAGTGCTGGTGGAGGATGTGGTGGATGGTGGTGCTGGCGTGGTGTGCGGAGGTATGGCAGCAGGCGGTGTTGGTGTTGGCTTGGGGTTAGTCTGTGGTGTGTTGCGTGTAGATAGGTTGCGGTAAGATGTGTGAGAGACTGGAGGGGCTTTCGCTGGTGGTGTTGTAGATGTGGTAGAGGTTTTGTCCGGTACAGCGCTGACCGGAGGGCAGAGCATGGGAGCATGCTGTGGGGAGTCTTCTTCCTTTTTCATGAGTTCCAGCTTTGGGTCATTGGTGGATGGTTCACCGGCTTCTGCCTTGGTGAGGTGTGGCGTCTCTTCCTTCACTTCGATAGACTCCGTGGGAGTGCGATCCCAATCAGGAGAGTCGTAGTCCATGGGATGGTGGGAAGGCGAAGCGAGTTGTATGAATCGGCCCGTCGAAAGTTCAAATGGCTGCGGAGATAAATGTGTGACTGCTGGGTGGTAAAATGGAGATAGAGTGAAGAAAGCTAAAAGGACAGGTTTTTTCGATCTCTGAGCAAAGCGTAATGTGTGAGACCAAGCGTTACCCGACGCCTCAGGGGGAGGAGGACGGTGTGTCAGCAAGCAGGTGGCAAGCTACCGAGGAGGTGGAGCTGGAGGTGGAGGCCGTCCAAAGTGCTTGGTGTAGGTGTCCGCGGTGGCCGGGAGCTGCGGAAGGTCGGTCTGGGATGATCTGGTGCCCAGAGGTTGTGTGGTTCGGCTGTGAGAGTGTGGTGAGGGGAAGCCGGTCTCGAGAACGAGACCTGTCTCTGCCACTGAACCGGTGGAGGAGCGGTGGCGTGTTGGTGGGTGATGGTGTGGCTGGGTTGAGTTGAGAGGTGGCTCCGGAGAGGAGGTTGGTTTGCTGTGGTGGGATGTCAAGGGTGGGATCAATGCGGTAGTGGCCAGGGGAGCCTGGTGAGCCGGGAAGGAATTGCAGCCTGTTGAGTCCACGGCGGGCGTCGAGGGTGGTGTTGATCAAATGTCGCAATGTGTTGCGTGTCTGCAGAAAAAGTCTGTAAGCTGGTGTATTGGTGAAAGTAGACATTGGGGGGATGGGATCTCGCACAATGGGGTGATGTTGGAGATCCTCGACAAGTGAGGATATAGTATTGATCATCCAGTGGAGCAGGAGTAGTTCAGGTTGGTGTGTCACGGATGGAGCCAAGTATGGCATGGGATTGTTCGGTAAAGAGTAGCTGTGGTGTGGAGTGGGTGGGCCAGGGGAAAACGTAGTGGTCGCTGAGTAGGGAGGTTGTGGAGTTCGTAGATCATCGGGAGGCATCATGTCGTAGGAAGGGCGCACGTTTATGAAAAAACAGTTCGGTCAAATGGCTGCGGACAAATGGTGGCAAGCAAGAGGGGAAAACCATTAAGCAGTGTGAATGTGAAAAGAAGTAGTTCTGTTGCATGGCTGAGTTTTTCCGCTCGCCGAGAAAGTCAATGAGACTTGAAAAACAAAAGTAACAGTAGCCGTGGGCAGGGATGCTGTCGCATAGTTGGCAAACTGCGCGGCGGCTGCCGTAGAGCTGGAGGTTGGATGTTGCTGTAGTTAGCCCATGTGGTGTGAGAGGCTGTCGCGGGACCGTGAACGTTCTCTAATGTGAGTGGTAGTGTTGGTGTGGGTTGCCGGGGTGGTTTGTGGTGGAGGGCCTGTCCAGTATGAGTGCAGGCGTGCTGCGTCTTGTGGTGGGGTACGTGGTGAAGGAGAGGGTGAACGGCTGGAAAGCCCGGGTGGTAGTGGAAAACCTGGCGGTATGTTGTGGATAATAGCCAGGTTTCTGCTGGAGAGTGTGGCTGCGGGGTTGATGCGGTATTGTCCTGGGAGCCCGGGGCCGGTGGTAACGAATTGAAGGAGTCGACGAGCCTGGGAGAGGTCATCGATCAGGCGGTCCAGCAAGATCAGGTCGCCGCGCAGTCGGTAGAGGAGGTTGTATGCTCTCTGGTCTTGAAAATAAGTCTGGCTTGGCATAGGTTCAGTGTGGAATGGGTGACGGCGGAGGTGTTGGTTGACCATAAAGAGGAGGTCCAAAGAGCCGTTGAGGGATTGAAAATCGGGTTGGGTGCAAATCGAAGGTTGGAGCCAGCTCGGAGGGCACTGTGGGAGGTAGTGTTCTGTATCAGCGGGGTTGCTATGAGGGCGAGCGCGAGGATTGGCCATGACAATTGATGGACTGAGATGGCGTACAAAAGGCTGCGGAGCTGAAGTGAGCCTGAAAACTGACAAAACGAAGTTGGGCAACGTGGTGAAAAAAGACTGGGTATGAAGAACTAAATGTCAGTGCATGTCAGTGGATTTGTCGTGCGGCACGCCGTAAGGAAGGTGGGTGAAACGGGTCAAGTGAAATAACTGCCAACTGGCGTGAGTGGAGATTTCTCCGGATGACTGTCTTCACTAAGGGCTCGCTCAGCAGCCGGCGGCAGCAGCACAGCAGCAGGAGTCGTTGGATATTGTGAAGTCGGTGGCGTTGTTGTGGGGGAAGGGGAGAAATCCGGTTGTGAATGTGGTGCTGGGGAAACTGCTGGTGATGTGGGTGTTGGTGAGGGGGAAGGTGCTTGTCTTGGTGGTGCGGTTGGTAGTGGTGTGGAGAAGAGTTGCTGGTCCTGCTGACGTTGCATGTCTTTGAGTTCTTGCCATCGGGCTTGGCATTGCTCAACGGAGAAACCCACTCTGCGGGCCACAGTGGTCCAGTTGGGACGAAGTTTGGGGTTTTCTTTGAGTTCGACCAGGCGACAGTCAGCGTCGCCGTCCCAAGCATCCCAGTCCGCCTGTCGGTTCAAAGGTGGTGGGGGTGGTTGCTTCCGCTTGCGTGTTGTGGTGGGTTGTGGATCTGGGGGTGTTGTTGGAGTGTCGTCTGAGTCTTGTAAGGGTGGCGCTGGTAAACGGATGGGTGGTCTGGATGGTGCTGAGTCACAGGATGAGGTGGTGGATGGTAAACGTATAGGGTGGTTGGGCGGAGTTGGAAGTGGCTGAAAGTGTTGGCGGAAAGTGGGGTCCGCTTGGTGGCTGTGGTGGAGGAAAACCGTGTGGAGGTGTGCTACAATATCTGTTGCTTGTCGAAGCAGGTTGTGCACCTGCGAAAGTGCCACTGCGGTTCTGTGTATGAGAGTTGAGGTGTCGTTTTGTAGAGGTGTCGGTGTGCTGCTCATGAGTCTGAGATGTAGGGGTGTACAGTGGTCAAGAATCGTCACAGGTTGCTGCGGCAGCGCGCCAAAGCAGCCGGACAGCGGCGAGTCTGAGGGAGCGCGTCATCACGAGGCCGTGCATATGAATTAAGCGAGCATCAAATTCCCACAGGCAAAAGTGCGAATATGCAATGCCGGTTGGACAATTAAGTACATGACTCAATGAATCACTCTCCACGATGCAGAATCTGACATGTGAAAGACTCCATCAAAACAGCCGGTACAATTCGAAAAAAGATGTTCTCAGCAAACACTGCAGAGCTAGAAAAATTGAGGGTTCAAAATTCGCGTAGCCGCTGCAGGAGGCTCTTTTTGCTGCTACAGCAAAGGTTGGGTGGTGGTGTGAGACCGAAAGTGGAGGTGGAGATGGTAGTGGTGTGTAGATGTGTGGTAGTGGTGTTATGGGTCCGGTGGAGTGGAGTTGGTGGACCAGGCCAGTCCTTTGACAATGGCGTGGTCCGGGTGGATCACCCAGCAGCGGCCCTTCTGATGAAAGACTGCACCATGGTGGTCGTTAAGGAGGTTCATGGCGTGTTCCTCACCTCCAGAGGTATATTTTGTGGCAGCACCCCAAGCAAGGAGTGTGATGATGAGGGAATGGGAATTCTTGTGGAGTTGCCAGGTGTTGTGGATGATGCGGGCAAGTTCGTTGTGGTCATGGGGTTGGTTGTGGGTGATGCGAACGCCCTGGGCAAAAAATCCAGGGTAGTTGGCAAAGTGGAGTGTGCTGGGTAAAAATCGGCCTTGGCGTAGAATGTTGGAAATGTTGCCGACGGGGCCTGTGTGGCCTGCGTTGATGTGGGCGACTTCCCGGTGGGTGGATGTGGCGCGGGAAACCGCAGGTGGCTCTGGTGTAGTGGCTTTGGTGTTGAGGAAGGGAAGTGAAATGGCGTAGTACTGGAATTGGTCGTATTGGTGGGTTGTGTCGTTCCACTTAGCGTGGGTATATTGTCGGAAATCGGTGATCTCCTTGTAGGTGATGTTGCAGTCTGTGAGGATATTGGCAATGTACTGGTGTTGTGGTCGGTTGGGATTATCGAGTTGGGTGGCATGGAATTCGAGCCATTCCAGAATCTGGTCTGCAGGTGTAAAGGTGTAAAAGTTGGGTGGAGGTCGCCAACGGTTGATTGGGCGACGGAGAACGGCTGTGGTGGGATATTGAGAGGGGTCCGGGTTGGAATGTTCGGTGTTGGGGCGTAGATCAATGGGTTGTGGTGGCGAACGACTGCGGGATGGCGTACGGCTGGATGTGTAGGTGGATGTTGAAGGCGACCGCCGTCGCCGGGTTGTGCTGTGATGTTTGGAGTGGCGGTGATGGCGATGTCGGCGGCGGTGGCGGTGGCGTCCTCTGTGGTGATGGTCGGACTTGCGTCGGCTCTTGTGGTGGTGGCGGCGACTGCTGTGTGGTGGTTGCGGGGAAGGTGGTTGCGGTGCTGGTGAGGCAGTGGTGTCAGGTTGGTCTGGTGCTGGTAGTGAAGGTCCAGGCGCTGGTGTGGCAGATACCAGCGATGGGGATGCTGAATGTTGGGATACGGTAGCTGGTGGAGGCGTGTTTTGGACTGGTAATGGATTGTCCTGGGCAGTCGTGGGGATGGGTTGGATCGGTGGTGTTGGATCCGATGGTGGCTGCTGTTGAGGTGGAGGTTGGGTTGGTGTTGAGGCGTTGATGGTTTGTGGAGGCGGTGGCGGGGGCAACGGTTGGAGAGGAGGCTGTGTGACGGGGGGGAAAAACTGAATAGGGTTGCCAAACGCCCTGGGGGATGGCGCATTGGGGGTCTGTGGATGGATAATTGGCAATCGCAGTCTGTTGCTGTGTTGGAGGGGGATGTGTCAGTGTAGTGGGGGGAGGGAGTTCAGCCGGTGGTGTGGGATGATGTGGTGGCAACAGGTAGGACGGGGGAGGTGCTGCTGTCGGAAACACTGGAGTTGGATGTGTGGGTTGCGGTGGCACGTGACATGGTTGGACAAAAGTCCAAGTGGATGGTGCGCCGTAAGTCAGTGCAGTGGCGGTAGGGTTGGACAAAAACGGTGGTGGTTGAAATGGTTGTGGTTGTGGATGAGGGTATGCCGGTGGTTGTGTCGGGGGAAAAATGGGTGCAGTTGATGGTTGTGGCATCGGCCATGTGGGTTGAGGTTGTGTGGTAGGTAAAGGTGGTGGCGTGGTGTGAGCGTAGGGCCACGGAAAATGCATGTCGTGGTCGTAGCTATGGCGCGGCGCGGCGCGGTAGCAAAAAGCAGCGGGGAAGTGCCGAGTTGTATTGTCTTGTTGTCGTTGAAGGTGTCATCTCTGGTGACAATGGTGAAAATGTTGTAAGGTGGTTCAAGATGTGAGCTTGTTGGTAGGTGTGTGTTCATGCATCTCGAATTAAGTTGAAAAGCTGTAATGCCCATCCTTGAGTTCTGTCGATGAAAGAAACGCGGCAGCAGTATAGCAAACATAGAAACACGCACATGATTGGAAGACATGAAAAGAAACTGAATGCTGAAATCTGAGATCGGAAAGTTGGAATCTGAAGCATTCTTTAAAACCGTTTTTTGGCCCGGCGGCCGGTGTGGCGGTTGATTCTGTGAGGGTGTCGGTGCCTTCCGGTGAGAGTCCAGTGAGCGGTGGTGCATTGGGGTGGTTGCTTTCCCATGCAAAATCGGCGCCCCAGTGACGGGGATCACACTCAGCACCCGAGTGGGACGGCTGAGCGGGACACACTTCGATAATTTGTATTCAGTGAACTCAGTTACCACGCTGGGAAGGAAGGTGAGGAACCGCAAGGTGAAAAGTCCGAAAAAACTTGTAGGTGTTTGAACAAAGGTTGTTTCCCTTGCTCTGCAGTTCACGAACGTGCGGCAGCTGACGGCGGCAATGGAAAGGTTTATGGGATGAAGACATGTAACCACCATGAAACAAACAAAGTGGATTGGAACAGCTTGGTCAAAGGTTGAGCGCAGGTACGTCGAAAGAGCGTCCTCTTTCGATATCCTAGTCTGATCCTGGAGCTTCGTTGGCTCACGCCAGGAAACAGACCCGTGAGCCCCCTGCCTGGGTAAAGTGGAAATAGTGGTGGTGAAGGACCCTTTGTCCAGGGTTGGACACACACACACACACACACACGTACCTATGCGATCCCAATAAGGTCTTCAGCCGCAAACTCCCCTTTCAGTGCCCAGATGCTTGGCAGAAAGGCGAAGTGCGGTTTGCTTGGCTCTGAGTTCCAAGTCATCAAGAGTGGAACTGTAGTTCTGAGGCACGAAGACGACCTGGGTCGGAGAAGGACGCTAGGCGATGCCACGGCGAGCCTGGACGCGAGCGATCCTGGACGCGGAGTCGGTGAGGACTCGGCGAGTAAACCCAAAAACGTGGTGAAGACGAAGGTGTCTGGCGTCCTGAGGTAAATAAACATATAACTTGAGCAGCAAGCCAGGCATATGATGGTGCAGGATAGACGTAGAAGGCAGGCGACAAATCAGGCAAAAGCCAAAACCGTCACTTGTTTTTAAAAAAACATATATATATATACTGTATATATAAAGAGAGAGAGGGAGATAGAAAGAGAAAGAGAGATAGAGAGAAAGAGAGAGAGCGGCACGCCATGGGGTAGCTTGCCCTCCATATCTGATACTGCAAAAAATACTACACAAATAAAGAAATCTACTTTTCCAGATATCCAGAGGAAAGCGTTTAAAATAAACGCGTGCATATAGAGCTTTTCAAATAGAAGTCACCATTGCTGGAGATCTAGAGGAAAGCTTTTGAAGGAAAGCTTTTGAAGCAAACGCTTTAAATATAGAAAATATTATTCCCAGAGATCTAGAGGACCGCTATTGAAATGAAGCTTTTATATAAGGTTTTCTAATATAGAAATGATTATTCCCAGAGATCTAGAGGAAAGCTTTTGCTTTTAATTCCAAAAGTATTATATATATATATATAGAAATGACTATTCCCAAAGATTACTTCCAAAAAATCTAGCTCCCTACTCAAAAACAGTGTTTTGACCTAGCTCTCAGCACTCCCAGGCCAAGAAAACACTGTAAAATACATGGTTTGGTAGCATTTGCTTTCTTAAACTCTTTCAAGTGGTAGCCTACCCTCCATATCTGATCTTAAAGTAGAATTCAATTTGGTGTGAATTGGAATTAAATTTGAATTGCATTACACCAAATTAGAATTAGAACTAAACTAAAAGAAATAGTTTAGGATTAAAAGTCGAGTTGACTCAAAACTGAACTGAATTAAATTAGGATTGAAGTAGAATTTAAATTAGGTTTGAATTGTAGAATTAAATTTGAATTAAACTAGAATTAGAATTAACGTGGATTTGAATTAGACATAGACTTGAATTAGACGTTAAATTAATGTAAGTTAGCAATTGAATTAAACTTGAATGAGAATCAAATGTCCATTACGCTAAACGTAAAAAAATAATCAGACTTCAATTAGACTAAATTAGAACAACATCAGATTTGGATCTGAGAATTTAGTCAAAATTGAATTGGCTATGAATTACAACTACAGCTCCCACATGTTCATTACAGTTTCAAGCTGCTTGGCAATGCAACAGCACTGATACCAACCAGAA
Source organism: Durusdinium trenchii (assembly GCA_963970005.1). Taxonomy (NCBI): domain Eukaryota; class Dinophyceae; order Suessiales; family Symbiodiniaceae; genus Durusdinium; species Durusdinium trenchii. Next base: position 1,524,809 of record CAXAMN010003113.1, read on the forward strand.
GTCAATGCACAAAGACTTGTACATAGAGATTTGGACAAAAGGAAGTGTTGGGCTCAAACGCTTTCAATTGTAAGAAGAAAGAACAACTGACTTTAGGTGAGACCTAGGTTCAAATGCTTGGACCAAAGGTTGAACGAGATAGAAACAGCACAGATTGTCTTAGAAAGGAAACTCAAAATAGGAAATTCCAAACATATCAACCCGTGGGAAAACCAAAACACTAAGAACAAATCTGGGAAGAACCCTAAACCGCTTCCATATTGTTCATATGTTTCTACCTTGTTCATAGTATGAACATGTATGAGCAATTTATGCGAACGATTTTTATGGTGTCAAAACTGTTTTTTCAGTAAAGGTTACGACATGTTTGCTAATTTGTTGTGTCAGAATGTCTGAACAAATTATGCAAAGTTGAAATATCCACGCAATCATCAGTTTTCACATAGTAGTTAGTAGTTGCAACCATATAACAAACATAAATATATCGTGAAAGGGTTTTCTCTTTTTAAAACCAACTTCTAGGATCTCAGCTATAGAGCAAACTTCCTGGACCACAAGCGGGGTCTTGTGTTATGAGCATCGACGGCCAAGAACTGGGTATTTGCTTGACAAATAAATGAAACTTGACTTCTTCGGCGTTTTTGGTGTAGTTTTAGTTGGGCTCGGGCATTCTCTACATGGAATGATCACAATGACTGCTTCAAACAAGGGGTTGGGACTTTCATTTTTTGTCTTAGGCAGTCGGTTCGACAGTCCGCCATGATAATGACCCAACCACCCAGATCCAAGCTGCCGCGATCTCTTGGAAAAGAGCTCGGATGGCAATGCCGTAAAGCTTTACCTCTGGTGCCATTGGTGCAAAACGAGAATCGCACATTATATAATTACTGGAATTGCGTTCAAAAATCTTATGGCTTGAACTTAAGCTCACCACAATTCTGCCATCATCATGCTTCCGTCGCAACGAAATTACCAGGAACCATGTTTGATTGGGGAGTCTTTCCGTGTTCCCCGTGAACTCTCCACAATCCATCCCCTTATTTCCGGAACCGTCCGAATCGGGGGCTTCATCACTGCATCTCACTGCGCCTCGTCCTTGTTCAGGACCTTCGAGTTGAGATCGTCGAAGAAACAGGCCGATGGGATCATGAAAGCATCCTGGCCAGAGAAGTTTCAGGACCTTCTTCGGCAACAGTTCGGTCTGAGTTAACATCTTCCTTGTTGCAAAAAAAAGGCTACATCCGATGGTGCAATGTTCGCTTCCGGTGGCCATCACAAGCTTTCCGAGAGTGCGCGAGTGCGCTTCGCCTCTGCAATGATTGGCACCATGCAGCACTTGGGAATCTTGCAAGCCTTGGGACATCTGAGGGGGGCAACCTATTCCACCCATTGGTGCTATGGTTTGACATATGATGTAATGATATGTAATGTGCTGTCATGTGTAGTGTACACCGGTTGGCCCCATAGAACATAACACCAAAAACCGTGCCACAATGCTCCTTTGTGGTGTGGATGCAAAGGTCGGGTCAGGGACCACTCAAATTAATAAACTAATAACAAATCAAGACAAATTCAATTATATATTGAATAGTGACCAATTTAACGCAAATGAGAAGCTTGAATGAGCCAGGATTGAATGTGCTCGGACTTGAAGCAGTTCTCACTGCATATAAGGAGTGCAGTCTCAGTTCCCTTGGACACCTCAGCACTGAGAAGAAGTTCGTGCAACACCTACCTCTACGAGCTGCAAGCAGCAAGCTGTCTAGGTCAATATTCACGCATACAGTAGCTCCTAAATGCACCGTTAATGCCTGCTGGTTCCTTGAATCAACATTCTGCAAAGAAAATAGCAACCAAACTATGTTTCCATATGTTTCCGACAATGTGAGCAACTCTAATGAGTTGAGAGGGTGCTCATGCTTATTCAATCGGAAAATTTTAAAGGGTCTCGCGACTCAAGTATTCGTGGAGGAGAGCGCTGAAGCAAACCAAGGACAACAGCAACTGCACTTGTTGTGACAGCCAGGCCACATGGCTTCCTGGAGAAAGGATGTGAGGAGTCTGCACGTGAGTCCCCAACAAACGGGCTTTCAACATTGTAGACCTTGGTTTCAGCCATCGTCTGGCAGGATGCAGTGGCCGAGTTGACGGGGACTGTTCGGCGGGCTTTCCGGAGCATCCTGAACACTGAAAACACCCAAAACACCCGTCAAGTTGAACATGACATGGTGGTCTGCTTGGGGACCATGGGACATTCATCGCAGAGTCAAGCAACACCTGTATGGGCGGTATGGGGACTTTGAGCCTGGCAAGCTTTTGCCCAGTCAAGGGTATGGGTGAAAAAGGCCCAGGGTTCCACGGGATGTGCATGACAAAATGCAACTCTCAGGATTTCGGGGTGGCAACAAGTGTCCTTCAACTTCTTCGCATCTGTAAGAAGTCCCCAAAGCCATATGGTTTATACTATATACAGAGTTCTATCTGAGGCTTCATGTGAGCGAGCGCCAAAACCTATGGGCACAAAAGCGGAACTCCACATGTTGGTATCGCTTTTGGTTGTTCACTGTATTGCTTTGCAGTGTTTCGGATGCCTGTGTCATTTTGTTTGCAGACTGTCTTTTGAATCACAACAGGTGAGCTACACATGAGTATTGGTAGAGAGGGAGACCAGGAAAGAGAGAAAAAAGAAAAAAAGAGAGAGTATGTGTTCTATTGACGCAACAGTCTTTCCTTCTTCTTTTCTAAGCTCTACATCTCAGGCATCCTCCACAATTGCTTTGTATGAAGATAGGAGTTGATCATCCCTGGGTATCGCTTAGGTATCGCTCTGTCTAAAGCAACACACATGACAATAATAAGATTGAATCAAACGATCGAGGTGTACCTTGTGAGGGTATCGTTTTTGGTTGATTTACAGGCCGCCTCATGATTTCAGCACAATCTACCAAAATCTATGAAAAGTTCCTCTCACATAAAGCTTTGTGTACAGACCCTTTTGGATGTTGCTCATGTGGCTTCTAGCTCTTCATTTCCAAATCGCCAAGTCAGTCTTCCCATTAGACCTTCTGAAGCAGCTTCTTCGACAAGCTGTATCGAGCTGGCCGTGGGAGCTCCGGCATGGCAGCACAAAAAACTATGCATGTTATTTCGCAAAGCACCTACTCAAAGGATCTAAATAGTAAGGTTCGAGCAACACTACACGCGAAGAAAAAAGAACAGTGAGCAGCACAAACAAAACATAGCAAAAACATCTACTGTATAGTCTGGGATCCTATGACGAAGCCCGACCAAAAACAAGGGGCGCAATTCATGGACTACCATGGTTCAACATTCACTTCTGGACCGCTGTGGCACTGTACCTCTTTGTTAGGCCCAGTGGCAGCACCATAGCGCACGCCATTGCTTCGCTGTTCTCAGGGTCCACCAGGATGGGGCAGTCTGTCTCCACCGCGGCCTGGAAGCCCCGGGGGGCCCAAAGGGGGCCACCGGGCCAACACACCAGGCACACCGAGCGAATGAACGGGAACATGTTGGGTCTCTGTCAGTGGGATCGGATGTGATCTGGCATTCATGAATTTGTTCTACCAAGTATGTGAAGCAAGCTGCTTCCGGCACACTTGCACGATCAAACCCGAACTACAGTGGCCCTTTTTTTACAGGCCATACTGCCTGCTACTGGCCTGGGAGGTATAGGTCCAAACCGAGAGCTTCGCCAAGGAGGAAACCATCACGCTCACACTGTCGTAGGTGAGATGCTTTGGAAAAGCTGTGGTGTCCACTTTGTTCAGCCACCTGGCTCCGAACCAAGATGGAGACAGGCAGCCCCAGATTTTTCAGAGTACATATATACAAGCCGCAGAACCAAGAGTTATATATCAAAACTTAATGATGGTTCTATCATGGATCGGCATTGAAACACTGGCATGTATACTGAACATATTGCAACAAAAGAGTGGCCCGAGAGCCTGCGCTCATCCTCATCTCGACACGGAATTGTTTCTAAAGGTTTCCCCAGCCACATGCCCACCTATGTAAACACTATTGCCGAAAGAAACCTGAACACCCCCAAGGTCTATGGCAAAAAGGGACGTCTTGCGCAATACACCCAAATAGTGTAGGATATCTGCCTCAACCTGAACACGGCGGAAGAACGTTCTGAACGAGTTGCCACCTTCGAAGCTGTCCAGCTTTCCGTGGCTGTCTACGAGCTGGACAGTTTCAGTGGCATCGGTTGTATCATTTTACGTGGCCCCGAGGAATACGGAATACCTCTATATGCTTTCGCCATCGTTAGCCGTCTGTTGGATTTCCCGTGAATCTATATATAGTAAATTATAACAATACAATTCATACAGTATGCCATTATACGCATGTGTGCGCGCATGCGAACAAATTGCATATAAATATATAGATATACTACAGTGTATATATATTATACTATATTGTATTTTATTATTTTGTATATGTTCATATTTATATATATCTATATACACGTGTGTCTGTATGTGTTTTATTTTCTTTGGCTTCTTGATCTTTGCACAACATATGGCGACACCCTCTCCAACTCAACTGACTGACCTCTTATGTTCCAAAACGTTCAACATGAGCAGTCCCGAGTCGCAAGGGATGAACGTGGTCCAATACTTTGGCCCTATCATAGAAAGCCTTGGGGTCATCCAAGAATCTGGGCTGTCAGTACCTGGTGGCTGCCGACTCTGGAACCCCCACATCACTCCCATGAACGCTCTGCTTCCAGAAACGTGTGCAAGGCCAAAGCTCCTTTCCGTTCATGTCAAATGCCTTGGAATCCTGCGGCTCCCTGTCCATGTCTCAACTAGGTTTGGTCAGTGTCAGTTTCTTGCTGGAAGCCCGCAACCCCCCAAAAAGCAACGTTTCAGGGACCTTTGATTTACAAAGAAAAATTACAAAGATGGAATTCCGTGTCGCGTAACCACCACTATTTTTACTATGACTTAATCGTGGTGCACCCGGTAAATAAAAACCCACCATTCGTTTGCTGGATTATTTTGCTATATCTGCATTCTAATATTCTAATCATTTTCAATCATCACTCTGCACATTAATGGTGCCACTTTTTCTGCAATGGGTTTTGCATAATGTGTTCCAACCACCACCCACGCTGATGGACGGTTTGCACTGTGCACTCCCCTAAATCATCGCACCGATCGGCTGGATCCGCCTGAAGGTGTCCAACACATCCTTTAAACTGATGCCGAACTTGGTGAGCTCCTGAATGTCGGGCACCTGAGTGATGTTCCGCGGATGCTCAAAAAGGTATACCAACCTGCCACCGGCCACCTGACCTTCAACCGTCGATCACGAGCAGGTGGATAGTTTTAGCTTTTCCTGCGCGACACGACCACGAACATGAGGATTCCTCCACCACGAATACGGCCCCCCAAATCGATCCGACGAAAACCCGGTTCGTCTGACGAAAAGGTTGCCCGTCATGGTGCGTCTGATTCCATGGAGCGCGTGGGTTCAAATGCCAGTGAGCCGAAACGGCGAAAACTATAAGGAAATGCACTTGTCGCGCCAATCGCGGTCACATGCGATTGTCGTTGAATTTGTTGCCCCATGTTGCTCTAACTTACGTTTCAAGAAACTGTTGCCGGTGGGCAAGTTTCCCGGGACATGTGCCTATTGTGCTACACGGAATCATGCAAAACAACCACCCAACTCACCAAACAGCAGTGTTGCAGCAGTTCCCCCTGCAAACAAATACATACAATTAAACGAAAAATAAAGAAAAGAAAGAACCAACCTCCGGTCGTGACACAACGTTGGCATACTTCTCGATGTACTCGTCGTTAGGCTTCACAAAGTCCGGCCACGCCAAGATGAGTGTGTTCACGTTGTGCCGCCAGGCCGTGACCATCTCACCAACACACCACTTCCTGAACGAGCCCGGGTGTGGGAATTGGTGTATATAGACACCTCCGTGTTTTGGACGCCTCCAAACATCTCCTAAGGCCACAAGGAAGTCTGCAAATGTCTCCGAGCACTGATGGAGGCCACAAGAAGTTTTGAGTGAAACTTACCCCAGCAAAGCAACATTTTAGTTTTGCCGGTCACTTTTTTGTCTTCATTTCAGCATGCGCACCATTAGGGGGAACATGTGTTTTCTTGTTTCCTTGTTCTTGTTCAACTGCCTCCCCAACTGATCACTTAACACCAGTCAACTGACATGCACTCAGGTTTCGCATTTTGTGGCCAAGAAGTGCCGCCGCTAAGCCGCTGCGCCCATCAAGGCGGCGTGTAAAGAGATGTGGGAGAAGATTAGGCATGAGAACGTACGGTTTTCACCTGGATCAAGAAAATCCATTAGTATCCATTTGTGATTGCTGCGCGACGGCGACAGAATTCAGGCTAAGCACACAGATCAAATCAAACATCAATGCAACAACGGCACGTTCTCTTTTGCAGGAGTGGGGGGAACTTCAATCTATGTTAATGGGGCATGGGAGTTCATGGCACTGCGGTGTGTGGGCATGGGGCATGAGAGCTCACTTGCACCACGCACCTGCCTAATTGAGACAGGACTCCGAGTCAAAACTGCTGGAGTGGCCATGATGAGGAACGTCTCTGTGTCCTCTGAGTCTTGCCAAAACGGCATGAATGAACAGCGTCTCATGAACTGGTCAGCAACTGAAAGCCCACCGGCCCACTTCTGGAAAAGTGAATCGTAACAAACTTACCCATGGGACCTACCATGGTTCCTGCTAAAGAATAATCAGCAAATGAGTGGCCCGGAGACTGTGATGTCAAATTCGGGTGTGTTTCTTCGCGGTGCGATTGCACTACTGCGAAAAGGGCTGCAATCAAAGAAACCCAAGGCTTTGCATGATGCTTCTGAAATGTTTTCACAAATATACTCATATTTTCGCTCACAAAAGCAGTAAAAATATATACACATATGAACCATTCTAATTGTATATAGATGTATATTGTAAATTTGACAATGGCAAATGTCTCGCCTTGATGCCAGGCCAGCGACTCCTGCTGCACCTTTCGGGCCAAACCGCCCACGCTTTACCATTCAGAGGGGTGGGATCCCTGTCAGCACCTCAGCCACGCCTGCGATTGCGTGATGGGAGGCGTGCCGGCTTGTTCGGCCGGCGCGTTGCGTCTCGGCCGCCGCTTTGCGCGGGTGGTCAAGGTTGGTTGGGGTGCTATGTTGGCTGCTGCGTCGGCCTCGGGTTGGTGGCGGGGCCCCGCGGCTCCGAGGCTCGCTGCTGGTTTGGATCGGGGTTAACGAGCGCTGTGTGGCGGGTTCATCAGCGGCGCAAGGCCACGGGGCGCAGCCAGAAGAAGAGCTACAGAGAAAGCCACAAGAAGGTATCCTCGACCTTCTCACCACGGTGATTGAAGCAATTGGGCCGCACGTTTAAGTGCAATTGTCGGGTCAGACAGCCTCGCTCCTTGAGAAGTTCTCCTACAGCGTGAGCAGGAGGAGCGACCAGATATTGATGTCCGGTCCTACTGACGTGCGGGGCACCGTGAAGCTCTCCGTGAGACACTGCGTGGCTCCTGTTGAGGAAGGGCAGATTGACTCAAGAACAGAAGTCCCAGTGCGGGCGAGGAAGCCCTCTACTACTTGTTTGGTCAAACTACCGTGGAAGAGTGGGCCTGCAACTTCGATACCACAACCATGCCAACAACAATGGCTAAGTTTCCAGATGCTTCCAGCAAGTGGAGGAATAGGAAGTCAGCTCAGGCGTTAAAGACAACTTAGACTTCTCTGAGGAGAGACTATGAGCCTGCGGACTATGAGGGTGAGGGCACCTAGGAGAGTGAAGGGGATGAGGCAATCTGTGGTCCGGAGTAGATGTGGGCAGAATGCTATGCCACTACTTGGATGCATGAAGACGGTCAACCGTGGCTTCTACCTGTCTGATAGCTCCGGACACGGTTGGCAAAAATGCTCTCCCAAAAGCACTGTAGCCCAGAAACATTGGAGACCTCAGCATAGTCTACAATTTGAGAGATTGCTCAAGAATTCAAAAGCATCCTCCATTTGATTGACAAGGTCCGGGATTTCAGCTTGCTGCAAGATCTTGTGCTCTTGCCCCACAACCGTTCAGGATCAAAAGATTGGCTCCCACTCAGCATGCCCGGAGGATGCACCGGATGTTTTAGCTTGAAACCATACTGAGGGATCCTGCGCAATCCAGTGACTGCATGGAATGAAGCCCAGCTGTCCTACTAGCCCGGCTAGCTGCTGAGGCCCAAGATGCCATGACAGGCTGATTGGTGGTCACTTCCCATCTCGCTGGTAGCACTCCTCTCTACAAGCTGCTCCTCCAAGGGTGATGCCCGGGCGTGATCATGGGGGCTTGACGCTCCTTCTCCAAGGCAGTGGCCAAAGCCTCTCTCGGCTGCTTCGAATCCAATGGCATCAATGCCAAAGAAATATCGAAAGTTGGGTTCAGGTCAGGAAACGTCAGGAAACGGCAACTCAAAGTGCTGCTCTCCAAAAGTATACGGCTATGCAACAATGCACCACTCCCAGCTCAAAGATCATCCAAACCGTTCGATGCCCCAGTGGTCACTTGCACAGAAAACGTTGTCAAAGCAACGCTCTTCCAAGCAACACTCATCCCCACGCGAAGCTTATACCCAATTCCAAACACCGACGCGCTCCCAAGTTTTCGGAAACTTCCTGGAAAACCCAACCTTTGCAACAGTGCCAGGCTCAAATCCACTCCGAGCTGGACTCTGCTTGTAGCCCCAACTGCTTGCAGGCGTTTTGCCCTCTTACCCCTGCTTCGGGGTGTCACCAGAATCTTGCGCCTCTTTGGCATAAAGATTCAGCCAAATGGCGCTCCAACTCTGACATGTCAGTGTCCAGGACAAGTCCGGCAGCGTTGCAGGGTCAATCTCCTCTGCCTTCAAGAGCTTGGCGTGTTCAGCCGGTTGATCAGGGGCCTTAAGTTGAGCTTTCAAGATCTCCTCCAGAGGTTGTAGCTCAGGCTGCGGCGTGATGCCGGCCCCCACTCCTCTCAAAGTATCTTGCACTTCCTTGGACATGCTAGCCCATCCTTTCCAGGGCTGCTTCAACGGTACTACTAAGTGGCACTGCTTCCCAGAATGGCCGGTGCCCCTTCTTTGTCTAGGTCCTAGGTCTCCTGCTCCCGGGCGATGGGGAATGTCTATACGTCTGTACCATGAGCCCGTACACACAAAGTACCGCCTTCCATTTGTGACCTTGTCAAGGCTGCCCCTTCCTGGATTCATGCCCAAGGATGTAGCCGTCCGAGTGGGGATCACCTTGTCTGTCGCCTCGTCAAAGCTCTGGCAAAGAACCAGTGCCGTCGAGGCCCTCAGTGCCACAGCCCATTGGGCGTGGCCTTGACAAGAATGACCAAGCACGGGTCTTGAGCCGAGATCTTGAGCCAAAATGGCTTAAACTAGTTCGTTTTCCTCTCTCTCTCTCTCTCTGCGACAACATATGCCATATGCATGGTCTTTGATCCCGCTGGCTGCTTCAAGCTCGGGCCTCCGCGCAAGGTGTGTTTTACAAAGAAACCAAACACAAACCCATGTTGTTCACCTGCTCTCTGGCTCCACGAGTCCCCCACCAGTCCTGACCCACATAGCTAAAGAGCCGGGTCAAATCGTTGAGGTCCTCAACCGATGAAGGAAACGCGTCCAGGGGGGGACGTCAGAAAAACACATGCATGGTCAAACTCAGGGGTCGATCCATTTTGCAGGGTCCGAGGTCAACTGAGGTCGGACAAGAAAGGTTAAGTGAACAGGCGGAGGTCAAATCGAAACGGAGGTTCCCTGGGCATGACCTTTTCGTAAATTTGTACAAGTAGTGTGTTTGTCCGACATGGCTGTTGGCCAGCCGGCTGGATTACAATCTTGACATTCTACATCTCTCATGACACGCAACAACGCATTCTTCACGTTGGCATCCGAAGGGCCCGCATGAACCCACTCACAACCAGGAATACATTGCATTGACAACTCAAGATTCAAAATTGCATGCCCTCTTTGCTTCGGCCTTGTCTGAGCATCTTCAATAGTGAACTACACAATGAGTGGTTATCATCATCATGTGTATAGTTGAAAGTTGAAAACACCACTCTGGAGCAGTCTGGATAAGATTTGCCATAACAATCTAATTCTGCAGCCTCCAATTTGCCAAGGTTCATCGCAATCAATGAAGGTCTTGGTTCCTGGCAAAGACTGTTCCAGCTTCATCTTGAGCAAGCGGGCCATGGAGCCGGCCGCATTCTTCTGGTGACACAGGAAGAAACGGAAGTGCTTGTGGTGCAACTGCCGCACAAATCGGTACAGGCCGCTCAGCAAGGTGAACAGGACGGCCGCCAGCATGAGGAGCACGAAGAACATCACGACCACCACAGTGGTTTGCGGGTCCTCTTCACTGATCGCCGTTGCACCCATGTCCAGGATGACCAGCATCGCCACCATGAGAATCCTGTCTCAAAATGATGAAAATGATACACATGCCAATCTTTTGGCAGAAGTTGGGGTGAGAGCGGCGACAAAGGCCCTCAAACTATGTGAACTATGTAACGGGTCGTGTTCACACACGATGCATGAGTCTCTGGAGGAGAAACTGGAACTCCACATTCATCCACGAGACATATCCAGAACGTTGTTGATCATGAAGCGCCATGGTTTGTAGAAGGCCACCATAGCAATGCTGGCCTTGGGCAATGCCCACATACATCAATCTCACCGAGACTGGATCCACCCAGAAGGTGGGTTAGACTGGACTCTATGCGCAATAAATTGGACTTGAACAAGTGGGTGTGTGAAGGTGCGTCTGTGCACGACCATGAGTGCATTCGGTCACCAAAGTTTTGCACGTCCATGAGTCGTGCACAGCGGTTCGTCGTAGGCCAAGTGGCATAGAGGATGATGCTCATCGAAACCAGGCGGCCGGACTTGGTGGTGATCAGTGGACACATGGTCAGCAGGGAATTCCTTAAAAGGAAGACAACTGAGAAAACTTCGGCGCCAGGAGCGAAGCGCTTGAACAGGAAGGAACAAGAGTTCAGGAACGCCGCATCTGACCTGACCACAAGCGCTTTTCCATTTTCGCAAGATTTCGCAACAATATACCCATGTATCCTGGATGATGTTGAAGTGCAATGTATCACTCCAAAACCGACAAAACCCACAGATTGCTGGATTGGTCGTTCGTGGTCAGCTCATAGGCTTGCAGCGGCAACCCTGGGTCTCCCTCCGACACCGTTCACATCGGCCTGGCCAGACGCCGAGGGAGTTCCACAAGCACCAGCCAAAGGCCTCAGTAGCAAAGCACTGAGGGCATTTGTACCTGGAGAAATTGTACCGGAGAAGGTCGCCTGCCAGTGGTTTGGAGTCACTCTTAACATCCACCTTATATTTTGATATATTTTGCACATATTCTGTATGTTCCATCTGATCACCCATCCTCACATATTTTAGTTTGCACCGTCACCTTCTCATAATTTTCCATCATCTTCCCATCCTCAATCATAGGGTAGGGAACTTGTCGGTTACAGCCGGCCTTGAGTATACCCTTAAGGACTGTGATACGCGAAAGCCAATATTGAACATCGGCAATACCTCTCAGGATCTCTTTAACCATATTTCAGCCATGCGTGGTGACACAGGATTAGTCATGTTATTGTCGTAAAACAAAATACTATTATGAACAGCCAGGTTCAATGATTTGGTGTCTTCAGCACCTACACTGTTGTCACCCTAGCTCACTTGCGTCAGCTGGGTATCTAACTACGATCCTTTCATTTTTTGTTTATGAGAAAACACCTCTTCTCGCACATTAATCACTTGGTCTTCTGACATTCATATGCTGACATAGGATCTTATCTCATCCTTGTCCCATCTGTCTGGGACATCGGCATCGTTTTCCCACAACAATCCGCACGTGGCACGTGGCCACACACCACTCAGCAAGTATCATCATGGCCGTCAAGACTGAGGAGAAGCAGGAGTCGAGAGGCGGCAGGCAGTGAGGAAGCCACTGACACAAAATCTACCATAACTCACTTGACAGGTGGGGAAAAATCTGCAAAGCAGGATCCAGCACTCTAGCGCTTGCTGAGGCGCAGATCGAGATGAAGGCCAGCGGCATGAGACACGCCAAGATTCCTCAGTGATATCCCTCGTTTCGCCAACTGCGGGGAAGTCCTTTTCATCCTTCCTTTACAATGGTATTGACGTTCCTTGTGATTACTATTTGATAATTTGATACTACTTGTATGACGATGATTCCCTCTGTGAATGAACATCCGATTCGGTATGTTGGGGTTAGGGTGGGGGGTGGTTATGGGGTTGGAGTCTTGAGGGTAGTGGCGACTAACATAGGCACAAGGTGCTGCATTGATTGTCAAGAATTTGCATCGGCTATATAGACCTGCTTGAACTTTGTGTGGAACTTTGCCTTTTCGAACCAGCTTGGATTTGAGCCGTTTTAGCTTGTCTTGTCTCTTCCAAGTTCAAGGTTTGGGCGACATGCTATGCGGGTTCGTGTGAAACCATGCGGAATGCGGTTCCCACGGCCTGCTTGCTGGGTAGAATATGGTAGAATAACGCTTCACAACTCATGCATTGAAAGGCATTGAAAGGCCACTTTCACACAGGTCAACCCAGGGTAGAAACAGGGGGTTGTGCCAAATCATGCCAAATCCAATGGTGCACCGAAAAAACGCCGCCGTGATGCATCCACCCTTTCCGTGATGCATCCACCGGACCCGGGAAGAAAACTCGACACCCCGGTTCTTATGGCAAACTCCATACGGACCACCACCGGTGTGTGTCACCACGGCCACCTCGTAATGTCCAAACCTGTCCAAAAAACGTTCCACGATGCGAAAAACGAGTCGCACGTCAAAACGGCTACACCTTTCGCCTTCCAAGCTTGTTATAAAGCCTGTCCAATGTCCAAGCAAGCTTCCAATCAAAGACATCTGCAGTTGTTCCCCTTGGCCACCACAAAAAACATTGCCGTATCGACCTCAGTAGGTGCCACGGGCTTGCCTTGAAATTATGGACAAACCATGCACTGCACAGGATAAAGAAAACGCCCCCCCAAAAACAAACAAACAAACAGGAACATGACGCAAAACGACGAGGAACTAGAAGACTGACCGAATGGTTGAGTGTCTCCCTACCTGAATCTGCAGCCACATGCACAACGTTTCAACAATGATTTGTGATGTGTGTCTCTTTCAGGCCCGGTCAATCACCAGCGGCCCAAGCGACGGACAGTCCATAAGCCATTAGGATGCTCTTCACACTGGAAAGGAGACAAGAGCATGGAGAATAGGATAATGAAGAAGACAATCATAATGCCTCAGTTGCCAACTGTCAGGGCGTTCAACTCGACTGGAATGGAGGTCTTGAGAGTTGTTCTTCTGGTGCCAGGCTGCTCCCCATCGTTCTCGTCAAATAGGCCAGCTTGAAGGTCTTGGACCGCGAGATGATCAAATAGCCTCATGGTCGCGCCCAGGGCGTACACAAAGGGTACACCAAACATGCTACGCCTGGCCTCAGTAAATATTTCACTGGGCAAACCGGAAAAACATGTCCTTTAAAGCCGTCAAACTAGCCATCAAAGATTCATTGTTTTTCATTATGGTAATTTGGATTAATTTGGTAGGTAGGTTGATCTTGGCACCCTTCGAAGCTTCATGCACTTTTGCCCAGAATTCTTTCCTTGTGCATTGCTGCTTGTCGAGTCGTACTTGAGACTAGGTTGAGACGATTGTACTCTGGTACAGTGGGATTTTCGCATGGCAGCGGAGCCCTCGATCCTGGGAGCATATGCACTTTGAGCCCAAGAACTTCAAGACACTGCCGACTTTGCTGGAACATTCAATTCCACTTTCCACTGAAAAGTAAGGTTTGACACTGGATGTCTTGATGTAACTGCCACGACTGAGGCTGTGAACTTTTCTTCAAGAAAGTTGCACTACTTGTTGGCGAACTTGACCACTGGATCCGCTAGGTTGATCGTAGGGAAAAGTAACATGTCCAATGGGTTTGAGACTTGGTGTAGGATGGGGCACGACATGCGTCACTTCCTGATGCGACACGACATGCGTCACTTCTCACCCAGCTGCTAGACTTGTTCAATCCAGCAACCTTTGAGCAAGAATTTAAAACCTCGGAGAATGAAACCCGACGTTGAACGCCTGGAACGACCCTTCCTGACAGCGTGCCTGTTGCTAGCTGAACAAGGGAGCACGAGCTTTGCAACAGCACGTGCGCTCGAATGCACGCACATTGACTACATACATACACAAAAATGCGCGCTGTGATCAGATCGTACCAGCACAAATGGACAAAGTTTACTTGGGTTAAAAAGTCGAAAAGGCAAACTGTCACCAACAAACTTGCCATGTTGAAGGGCTTTAGGAAAGGCAAAGGTAAGAATCCAGACCGGCAAAAGCAAAAGGTAAAGGTTGTGGAGACAACTTTGGACATGGAAAAATTGGAGCATTTGTTCAAGGAAAAGAGAACTTCCTCACCCAAGCTAGTTCGAGTACGTCGGTGCCGAACCAAGGTGCAAAAGGAAACCAACTTCGGTGTGCTACACATGCGGAAAACCGGGACACATTCCTGACAAATGTCCACGGAGACCTGTGAATGCACTTGCTGAAGAGCTCTGGAACTTAGACTTAGGTCTTGGTAATGAAGCTTGGAGTGATGAAGCTTGGAATGAGAGTGAGTGAAACTCTGACTTTGATCTCACCTGGGACCTGGGAGCCAAACCAGACCTGGCTCCTCAGATTGAAACCACTGAACTTCCTGAAAAACAATGCCAACTTGACACAGCCAGGCACTTCAAATGCCCAGGTTGGAGCAGTCATTGCTTCTCAACCACTTGGACTTGCGCTTCCTACGGTTTCCTAAGCCAAAGGCCAAGGCTACTTTGATTTCAGCAACCCTGTAGTGTTTAGCCACTTTGGTTTGGGAACTTCCATGCAAACGCATGGACAACACTACCCCATCTGGACTTTGCCTACTTCGGACTTTGTGTCTATATAGGTTCTAGGTTTTGTCATGATGCTATGACTATGAGTGACTACGAGTGACTAGGGCCAACAGGACCTACCATGATCCGTACATGACTTAGACCACTGGATACCACTGAGGAAGACTTGCCGCTTCCACTTCGACAACGTGTAAAACGAAGAAGTTGGGACTGCAGTCGAAACACACTTTGGAACCAGAAGAAGTGAACTCGTCGAAATTTCAAAGAATCTCAGCAATTATAACTCCTGAATTTGCTGATGTACATGTACTACTTTTCGACGTGAGGTTTCCAGCTGTCACAACACCGAAGACTCAACTTGAGGTTCCTGCTTCCGTTAACGAGGATGAGCATGAGCTTCTTTTGATAAAGACTTGAGAACCCTGTCTTTGATCGTCACTGACCGACGCTCAACTTGATACTGCAACCGTTGCACAACATGGGTTTTATGGTAAGGAAGCATGATGGCGCTGTGAGGTGTCGACTTGTGGTCGGGGGCTATGACCAGGTCATCGAGGACACTGATGATACGGACTTGCTAGCACTCCTTCACGGGCGACGTTGACACTTTTGTTAACCCTGGTCATTTCATCTGTTTGGATGTATCCACTGCAGCTTTACGGGCACTCATCACTGGTGATGACATTTTTGTCGTCCCTGCACTTGGGTTTTGCCCAAATGGTGGAGTATTGAGGAAACTTCGTCGCGCGCGTTTTGGATTACCAAACGCACCAAGACTTTTGGTTTTGCACCAGTAATTACTGACAGCGAACAACTTCAAACGACTGAAGAGTGATCCCAACTTGCACACGTTCTGTTCTTTGCTATGTTGATGACTTGATGGTCTTTGGAAGGTTTTCTGACGTCTCACAACTCATCCAAGACTTGGGAAACGTGTTGTTGAAGACTACTGGTGAACTTGCAGGAGGTGTGAGACAGTCACTTTTCTTGGTAGACAATCGCACGAAACATTGACTGCATTGAACTTTTCATGGACACTTCATATGTGGACTCAATGTTGGATGAACTTGAAACACGCAGTTGTAAGCCTACTTTGACTCCTGGATGCGCTGCAAAACCAAGAGCTAAGAGGAACTTTGAACTCATTTGACAGTGAACAGTACAAGCTCTACAGGAGAATTGGTGTGGATAGAAACGATATCATGCTTTCGTTCAAGGATCTGCCACAGGACTTTCAGCGCCAAGGAAAAATCACTCGTTGAGACTGAAGCATTTGCTTATAGATACTTGCCAGGAACAAAACCGTGGCTCGATGCGCTCCTGGAATTTTGAACTTTCCATGGGACAAACATGCATTGGCGTCAATTGCTTTCTTTCAAGGCAAACCAGTTGAATCCCCAACCTGGCGCCATTTGCATCACTGTTGCAATTGTCCAAGGGCCCGTGCAAAACTTCATGCACTGCACTTTTGCCCAGACTTCTGTACTGTTGCCCGTGTTTTACTTGGCTCAAGTGTCAGAAAAAGGAACTTGAGTCCGAGTTGTACTGAGCTGGACTTGAGACTAGGGTGAGTGCTGAAACCCTTGGGTTTTTTTCGCACATCCACGAAAAGGATTCGACATGCCAACCCCCCGGCCGTGTGAGGTGAGAAACGTCTGAGTCTTAACGTCACACATCGCAGTCACACTGTCACACTGTCGCAGTCTGAGATCTTCAAGTGTGAGATCTTGAATTGTCTCATCTGTTAGAACTAATGGCAAGTGGCTCATAGAATGGTGCAATCAAACATAACAACGCACTGGCTCAATCTTTCATAACCCTGGGTTGATCAGCAACTTCACAGCAAGTCGCAAAGGTGCACCAGCAGCGCCACCAGCATCAACCTTGGCTCATGGATAATCATGGGATATTGAGGCGCTTTAGTGCCGGAAAGCTACAAAAGCTTGAGAAAACATGCAACTGTGGGGGCAAAAGGGAAGGGAACAAACATGTCAAGTTGTGTGCCCAAAGTTGGACAGAAATCTGGTGGGACACTTCCTACAGTTTGTGCATTTCGGTTTCAGCAACAACGTGGACGAAGGTGTACTGGAAGGATGTGAGCAAATATGATCAGATATGTGCATTCCAATGGCCGGTGCTCCAAAACATTTCGACAATAGGTCCCAACCAAGCCCCGTTGGTTCCGGTGGAGCTCTTTGGACAAAGTTGCAGTGCTTGAGAACTGTGGCACATGAGTCGCGTGTGGCTTGAACTGAAAAAGGATCTGCATAGCACATGGCTGTTACGGTAGTAGCCCCACGGTCGCTCCAACCACTCTGTGGAAGGTCTTTTGCGTGGATAAGATAAGTACAGAGTATACAAATTCTGTCACCATGATCCTTGGGAGCGGGAAAAAACATAGGGCTCAATTCTTCAGCCCCTCTCGTTGCACTCCCAGCGGCATAGGGATAAATAAGCATCCTGGTGAGGCTCGAAGGGCATATTTGAAGCAGCGGAAGGTTGTTGTTACGGTGTTGTTCTTGTCCAGTTTTTCTGTGGGTGAAGCCGAGTTTTTGTTCCCCTGTGACTGCTTCTGGTATGGGGAAGGCACGAAAGAGCTACAGTGCGCAGCAGGCGCACAAGTCTTTGTGCAAGAGATTGCAAGAGTTTCGCGTTTGGCTCCCTTAATTTAATTGCCACAAATCTGCAGCATCCACACAAACAAATCTCCTATCGACCAAGTACATGGGGATATTGCAGTAATATAATAATGTTCTGTGGAAGTATTCAGCATTCCTGACGGGAGCCTCCTCACCCTCACACTTCACTCCGTACTTCTTTGACAAACAATTCATCCGTCATCCTCCGTCGCAAGGTAAGTTTCAAAACAATTGCCTTAGCCTTGGTCAAAAATCGCACATTCGGCAAACATTTGCAGGATGATGCGGCATCTGCAACTTCATGGGTTTCTCTGCAAAATACCGTTGTTTGTCTATTTCAATCAAGCTCATGCTGGGTTTTGACATTGCTAAATCAGCTGGCACAGCTTCCAAGACAAAGGGCCCGCACACCTGCCATAAAATATGCACTAAATGCACATTATGTTCCACCTGCAATGTCATGATTGTTTTGATTGAATTCCGCGACTGCCAGCTTACTGGCGCTAGCTTTGCCTACTTTGTGACTTTGCACCTGAACCCCTACGGGAGCAGGTTGGTGCAGCTACATCTCTCTATATATATATATATGCACTAGATGCAGATTGCCACAGACCAGCTTCCGAAACACATGATGACTTGTTCTGGCGAGATTTGTGTGGAGACTGAATCAGACTGTAAAATGTACGTGCCTAAACTCCGAGAGCAGTCAAAAATACATGTCAGGCATGAAGCACCCAACCCATTACTCTCCAAGTCTCGGATGAGGAAGCTGACGACGGGACTTGGCTGGCCCAAGCAGTCTGTGTTGATCATATCCTGGGTCAAAGCGAATGAGTTGGAATACAGACATGCACGGACTCGAACAAGACCCAAGACCCGCAGGCATGCCAAAAGTGAGTGAGCCACTGAAACATCTGAAACCTACCCACGACAGTATGAATCCATTTTCTATTGCCGCCCTTCCATTTCAGTGGGCTGGCCTGGTTCTTTGGGTCACCACCCACACCAAGGCTCTATATCAATGCTCAGCACCTCGATCAAGCGGAGCACGCTGGCAAAGGGCTCGCGCCAGCTGATCTCGAAGCGCCGCAAGACCGCCATCATTTGGACCATCGTCACAAACTGAATAAAGCCCAACAGCACCACCATGAGCGACCTGGGTTGTTTCCGGTCGTCCTGCATGAGAGCGAAGTGCAGTATAGTGACCCCCATGACCACTCCCAAGAAGATGATGGACAGGACAGAATAGTCCATTCCATCACAAAGTCTGCAAGCTCCAGTCTCTGTGTCGGCAAATCCCTCCTGAGTCTGAGGCGAACGAAAGTTCAGTGCAACCATGTTGCAACCCGAAGTGATACTGCGTGCAAGCAGTCCAGTGATGACTAGATATAGATTGACGACTAGATTGGCGATATCAAAATTTCCTGGAATTGTCATGACGTTTCTAGTACAGTAACTACTTGGGTCAATCCCTATGACAATTATATTACATAACAAATGACAAATGTCACCTCCAAAAATGACACGACAACGGCGGACCCGCCCCGATTCTCCTGACACTTGACACAGGCGCTCGATACATCGCGGCCGTCTGCGCATGTGCCAGGCATACCACCCGGGCACACTTGCCGGTCACGACACTTGAAGACTTCGCCTGGTGCGGCGAAGATTGTTTTGAATGAGCGAAGTATACTAGCAGTTGAGTCAGCGGGGAAGATTGTTCTGAAGAACTAACTCCATTCCAAGTCGATTGAGGGCCGCCACACGTTGCATTGCATAACAAAGAAAAGCATACACTCACACATATATAATATATACACATAATACTTACGGTTTATTAAACCGCCACATGAACACATATAACAAAAATACATGTATTTCTATTTGCATATGAACCATTTGCCCGCAAAGAGCTCCCGAACCTGGAAGCAAGACATTGGCTAGAGTCTAGGCTGAGAGGTTGACTCTTGGGTGAATGATGCACCGAGACCATGGGGGAGAGGAAGAAGGCCGTGCCAGAAAATTGAAGCAACTCTGTGCCGGTTAGATCATAATAGATCTATATATTTCTTTTGATGGCCAACAACTGAAGAATCTGTCTCAGAAAGCAGCCAAAAAACAGTTACCAAACCAGAGCAGAGTTGACCCACGGAGAAGTCGGGGGGACCCGCATCGATTACCATACACACCCAGGCCCAAAATGGCCCAAACCCTTCTCTTTCCCCAGCTTCGCGTATCAGCGCCCCATATCCCTGCTCCATGCCTGGTGCGGCAGAGGCCGAGAAGTAGCCAGGCAAAATAGCAAAGCGATTTGAGCCCGGGCATGTGAGTCCTGCAAACAACGCTTTAAAATGACTAAAGGTGAAGCTCAGCTTCACGAGATCGACTGTTCCAGTCGTTCGTCCAAGAAACGAAGCAAACAACATCCCATGCATTTGAAGTTCCATTTTGGACATCATGTGGGGCTTCCTGTCTGAGTAGAGCGGCATGGCATGGCTACAGGCTAGAGCAAATATCGGAATACAGGTATATCGGTGTATCATATCAGGGGATGTTCACTTGCCATGGTTGTCAAATGAAGATTCAGCTTCGCCCCTTAATGACCCAGCTATGACAGCTATGAATTACAGTAAGCATGAGGTTTGACAGGGGTCCATCGAATCTGTCTATCGCGTCTTGCTGTGATGATCCCCACAACCAGCAGCGCCGATCGCTGCCTTCCATGCAGAGCTTACATCGGCCATTCCACAACAAACTGCCCGTTTGACACGCGCAAAAGGATTCGGAGTCTGCTCCCAGCACCTGGATCACCTGGACGACGAGTCAATTCAAGGCAGTTTCAAGGAGTGTTTTCGGAATTGTTCGAAGTGGACACATAAATTCAGTGAATGTCACGGAGCTCTGGTCACCCTTGACCTGAAGAATGTGACATGACTTGAACCTTCAGATTCACCAACACTCTGATGACATGGGCACCCGGCTGTGCTTGGCCTCCTTCGCGGGGAATCGATGACCCCGACACATGGGGCCGGGCTTCTTCGCATCTACGGCGACGTCTCGGGTCCGAGTAGCGTCCGATCGCTCCTAGTAGCGATGCCCTTTGCTCCGTTGGGAGCGTCCGATCGCTCCTGGTGTTGTTTTCCGAATCTTCATCCTGCCTGCGTCTCATTGTTCAAGATCACATCACGACTTGTGGTCCACATCTCTTCTTGGCCTGTCCCAGAACCGCATCCTGGGCGCGTGCCCATCTGGGCAAGGAGACGGGCCGGGCATCAGTGGCACTGATACAAAACTGGGCACATGATGCAGGATTACAAGGGGAAAGACTTGTAGCAAACGTGCAGTGCCAGCCGACAAAAGCAACAAAAAGAACCACAAAACAATACCGACAATACTCAACATTACTTAATCTATAAGAAACGGATACAGCGGCAAGAAAGGTAAAACCACACTCAAGCCCCACTGGAGAAAACACAAATAGCCAAATAGCATAAAACCTATCAACTACTAAAGCTCAATTGGCACGGTCCGTGCTTCCAAGATACACATGAGATGAGTCTAGAACGCGTCACAAAACAAGCACGTTATTCATACGAATGATACAAATGGAGGCAGCTTCATTAAACAGTAGTCTGAAGCTGTATCCTCATCATCTCTCCCCAATGATCCAGTAACTGCGAGCAACCTCCCTATCATGTGAATATCATATTTCATTGAGAACCAGCAAAATTCATGCTCACTTCCATGTGCGTCCATCATTTCCAATCCAAAGTTCGGGTGCAAGCAGTTTTGCCAGAGGAGTTGACATATTCCCCAAGGCTACACAACTCGCACCCATGAGCACCAAAGATTGAGGAGATGCTGCCAGGCTCGCATACGCTGCATTCTGGAGAGCCCAAAATGTTCTGGAAGAATCCAGGTTCACCTGCAAACTGCACGTCCAAATGCCCAAACTGATATGGAATAGCCATGAGCAACCCAAAGGAAACATACCAATTCCAAGGTGATTTTGCTTGTTGACTGATTGGCGGCAATAAACGCATCCTTGTATAAGTGGTTGCTGACCCCTGCTCAAGTTGAAAAGGACGTGGACAAAGGGAGCACTGGAACGTTACTATTACAGTAAACAAACGGACATGTGTTCAACATGTGTTGTTGCTAGTCTGGAAGTAGCACTGGCAGCATCGTCTAAAACAATAATAAGCAATATTGAAAACAAACACGATAACGGCAAAAGGATCACATTGTTGAGCACACCAGTGTATTGGGCCTTCTGCAAGAGACCAAATCTGACGTCAGCGAAAACAAGGGGACATAGCAAAAGAAAATCAATTGAACAACATGAGCAAACCCGACCTGACGCAAAACATCTACGGGAAAATCCTGAGAAACACCTGAACGTTGCGACGTGTCTTGGTAAGGCCGTTTGTCATTTCCTGGCTGTCGGGATTTCCGACTTGACATTGCCTATTGGTGCGTCAACGCGTTTGCCTGGCCCCGGTTCGGAGAGCATTTACAACTTTAATATACCACATCATGCTACATCTTACATCATCTTATATTTAAGAAAAAATGGATACACATGGTATTGATTGAAGTTCATTTGTGGACCTCTCTGAGCGAGTCTGAAACTTGGAGAGACTTGGATGAGTTTATCAGTCTCTCTGTGACTGTCTCTCCCTCTGCCTCTCTCTTTCTCTCAGCTTAACTTCGCTTTCAGAAGCTGGCGTCGTCTCTAGTCCAACTGAAGCACAAACACAATATCTACCGGGAAATCGGCCAAACACCTCCCAGCTGCTGAAAAATCCCCGATCGGCTCTTGTTCTCAACCAGGCCACATAAAGCGCACACACGTGTTGCTCCGGCCTTCACCTGGGCTGGGGCGGGAACCGGACCTGTACCCATTTGTTATGGGAATAGGAAGCAGTGGAAAGGATATGGAGGGTCGGGATTTTCTCTGCCAAAATCTGTCTGTTGTTGTTGCCAGTGTGCTCATGTGCTGCAGTGCCTGCAGTCGGGAACTTGTTCCAAAGTTTCTTCAAATGCAATCAAATGCACAAGTTCATCCTAATGTACCCCAATAATTCCCAGTGGCTGACGCACGTCCTGCAGAGCAGGTCGTGCAATCTACGGCTGTCGACCTATCCTTGGCGCGAGCACCGAGCTCAAGACAGGCTAATCTTGATTGACCGGTTCCAGGTACAGTCTACAGGTGATAAATATCTAAGACGAGTATGGAAAATACATGAACATAATAAACATGCAATTAGATTATACGACTGGAAAATACAATTGTTCACATTACACATGTCAAACACATTTTTCAAATACACATACCAAGAACAGCACATATGACCGACAAAAAATGCCAAAACGCATTGCGAACAGAATTGTATATATATATATATGTATATACATTTACGTCTGACATGTCTACGGGGGTACTTGCCGCTTTTGCGGCCAGATTGCTTGTGATTTTGGTCTTGCAACAACACCAAATAAAACTATGCAAAAACAAAGCGCATTTGACACACCCGTCAAATTCAAGAATGAATCAATAACACGTACCTTGGCGGGCAGTGGCCCTCATGTGAGTATGTTGTTTAAACATGTTTTCAGTTTTCAGGGTTGTATTTCTGGTATGATTTGTGGGTTTCCTAGCCTGTAGCTGGAACCAAGGGGATTCAAGGCTAATCATCAAAAGCTGGTGGTCACTCAAGGGAATAATATGTAGTACCTAAGCATTTATCTGCCAATGGGCAGGATGCCCGGTAAGTTCATCAAATGAGCAATCGTGATATGCAGATCTTTGGCAATTTGGACGGGGCCCCTGCCCTGCTTCCTTTGTAGTTCTGTCACTCACTGTCAACAACAAAAAACAAGGGCTTGCTGGCGACCCCCGTGGCAGCGATGCCAACTTTCTGCACTGCCCAGCTTCCGTGACGAATTCGCCATGCAAATTCACGATGCCCTTCCCGACTGGGCACACCGTCTGATCCTCGCAACAGGCCGGGATCGAGCATAGGCGGCCGGAAAAAATGTCAGAAGATGTCAGAAGATAAACCAGTTGGAATGCCAGAAAGCATGCCAATGCCAGATAGAACGCCAGAACGGATGCCAATTAGATATGCCAGAAGATATATGTCTGGAAGCGACAAGGAGTGCAAAAACGATTGCCAGAAGTCATGCCAGAAAAAATGTCAGAAGATATGCAAGTGGTTATCCCAGCAAAAGACACCAAACAGTGTGTGTGAGGTCTAGTCTAGAGGTGTAGCAGCAGAAAGTCTAGAGATCTAGACGCGTCGGGGTCCAGAGAGGTGGTGGTGGTGATGAAGGTGGGGATCGTGGTGATGGTGGCCGTGAGTGTGAGTGTGAGAGTGACAGTGACAGTGAGAGTGAGAGAGAACGAGGGTGAGAGCGAGAGTAAGAGTGTGAGTGGGACTGAGTGGGTGCGTGAGTGAAGTCTGAGTGCGAGCGATTGTGAGAGTGTGAGTGAGTGCGAGCGTAAGCGTGTGTGAGTGTGAGTGAGAGAGTGAAAGTGAGAGAGTGAAAGGGAGAGAGAGAGTCAGAGAGACAGAGAGAGAGAGAGAGAGAGAGAGTGAGAGAGAGAGAGAAAGAAAAAGAGTGAGAGTGAGAGTGAGAGTGAGAGTGGGGGTGAGAGTGAGAGTGGGTGAGAGTGAGTGTGAGTGAGAGTGAGAGTGAGTGTGAGTATGAGTGAGAGTGTGGGTGAGTGTGAGAGCGTGTGTGAGTGTGAGTGTGAGTGACGAAATCTCCACTTCAAGGTTCACAACGTGCTGTGCCTGCCACGAAATTTGCACTTCGAGGTTCACAAAGCGCACCTGCCACGAAATCTGCACCTCGAGATCACAAAGTGCTGCGCCTCCTGCACTTCGAGATTCACAAAGCGCTGTGCCTGCCACGAAATCTGCACTTCGAGGTTCACAATTGCTGCACCTGCCACGAAATCTGCACTTCGAGGGTGCTGTGCCTGCACGAAATCTGCACTTCGAGGTTCACAAAGTACTGCACCTGCCACGATGTCTGCAACCTGCCACGTGTAGAAACGTCACGATTCACTGAAGGCTAAACGGAGGGTGTGTGGAGAAAGGGGGTCAGCAAAAATCGCTTATACGAAGTTAGTGCATCAAAAAAACCTTCCACGAAGTTCTGCAAAGGTTTCTGGGATTTCGTTGCAGTCAGTTCTCCTACTGGCCCACCATTCCACGAACAGTCCACGAACAGCCTTGGGTTCGCGCCTTCCACGACGTTAGTAGAATAGGTGTTTGCAAAACCCTTTCTGTGCACTACCCTTCCGTTTGCTTTGATTCACTGCACCAGTCACGAAATCAGAACGTCGAAGACCGCCCCGATGTCCAAAGTGCAGCGGTTGCCACGAAATCTGCACTTCGAAGCAAAGCCGGTCCGATCCCTTGCGCCTGTCACGAAATTCGACTGTGGACCGCCAAAGCATGAGGTTTCCCTTGCGCCTGGCAGAAAAGGCGACCATGAATGCGCACAACGAGAGAACCCGCGCGCGCCAAGCAGATTTTGCGAGCCTGCGCAGTCGAAATGCACTTCGAGGATTTTGAGAGGCATGAATGTACTGTAAATAGCATCGAACTAGCCGCACACGCCCGCGCAACACCTCGATTAGACACCGATGCTTAACCATTACCGTAAGAACCCCTACTGTAGTGTCCACGCTGTTTGGGGAAGAATGCTAGAAAAATGACAGAAGGTGCCAGTTAGAATGTCAATGCCAGAAGATATGGCAGGTCACATGTCAGAGAATATGCCGGGTAGGATGCCCGAAGATATGCCAGAAAGGATGGCCAAAGGTGATATGGCATTTAGACTGCCAGAAGATATGCCAGATAGACCGACCCGCTCAGGAGCATGTCATATCTTCGGATCATTGCCAGATTGCGTTGCGCAGCCAGACGGTGTGGCAGCCGAACATCGAGTCTGGACCAGTGACAGCTGGCAAATATGGGGCATCAGCGCGGCAATGAAATACACTTGAAAAGTTTCATAAAGTTTGAAGGCTTGTCTCCTTGCGAAGAGACATGTAGCTCGTTGAAGTCTGTCATGAGTCAATGTCTTATTTCTTCCAGGGGTCGTGCCACAGCAGTGCTGAGCACATTCCTAAAGTGTTTGGGCAGGAAAATAAAGGGAAGCCAATGATTAAATTCAAGAGATGTTGCATTGATGTTGCGCGGGAGCATCGAAGACCTATTGACAAACATCCCGACGCTGGATTTACCGAAGAGATAACCTCCTGACGACCTTTTTGAACCAAATGCCGAGATGGCTCCAGAAGCGCATGTCAAGACGTGTTTCACCCAGGGTCAAGCATGCATGGCCATGCCAAGCGATCAACATATTCACACACTGAAGGCGGCAACCCCGGTGTGAAGAACCTTCCAAATCACCTCTCGGGTGGGGATCAAAGTATCTGTTAATCCCAAGTATCTATTAAAAAAGCGGACCCCAATTAACAAAAAGTCATGTCGGACCCCCCTAAATACGGTTTATACTTGGTTTCAAATTACCCTTTTAAACCGCCCTCTTAAACCGCTACTAAACTACAAACATTGCCGGTGTTGGAGGATTTTTTTGAAAAATTAGGTTCAAAAAAACAACCGTGACTGCCCACCTCTGTCCGCCCTGTCTATCCACCATGGCACGCCGCGTTTACACCAGCAGTTTTTGCTTCCCCCAATGGCACGGACTCACACAACCGCACTTGCCACCGAGGTCAAAACCGCATGGCACAGCAACATCATCTTTCGAAAGCTTTATATAGTTGTTAGTCTAATGAAGAATCACTATTCTAATAATCCCGAGTACCTATTAATAAACACTCCCCAATTAAAAAGCACAACGTCCGAAGCCCTAAATTTGGTTTATATTAATATGTGTTTTTAAATTACCGCCCTTTCAAAACTAAACTACCAACATGGTCGATTTTGGTGGTAGTTTTTTAATTAGGTTCCATAAAAACTCCCCCGTAACACGCCGCGTTTACACCAGCAGGTTTTCCTTCCTCCAGTGGCACGGACTCACGCAATCGCATTTGCCACCGAGGTCGTGCAAAACCGCATGGCACAGCAACATCACCAGTCTAATGAAGAATCAGTATTCTAATAAAGGTTTTTGTAGGGGAAAAGGCAGACCCTTCGATCTGGAGGTTTATTGAATTTTTGATACGAGTTTGATAAAGGATTTTATATAAAATGTTTCTGGATGACTTTTTGGTTTTGAAGCTCTTCCCAGGTGACCCTATTTTGGACCCCCGGTTTCAGGGACCGTGACCCCCTAATAGAAAAAATGCAGCCAAGTTTATTTTATTAGGGAGAGGGGGGAGGGGGCCCCCGTGTTTATTATACAATAGGTGGACCGGATGAAAGGTTTTTGTAGGGGAAAAGGAAGACCCTTCGATCTGGAGTTTAATAAAAGATTTGAAGCTCTTCCCAGGTTACACTATTTTGGACCCCCCCGATTTCAGGGACCCCCTATTTAAAAAAGGCGACCGAGGTTTTCTTATTAGGGGGGGAGGGCCGCTTTTTTTAAATAAGTAGACAGGATTATACATATGTGTTTCTAGTGAAAGTGGAGGATCATGATTTCCGGATATTGCCACAGGCCCAGCTTGCTCCAGCTTCTTCAAACATGAACATGAAGGAAGTGGCTGTATTGAGTCGGTGCCAACGTGCCTCTCCGGAGGATCAGGCACCTTCATCCAAGCGGCTGGCACCCACTCGGCCCAAACGTCTGGGTTGGCCTTAAGCCAGGTGCAGGCACTCAAATACGTGTTGGTGAAGTCTTCGCCACTGGCCAATTCAAGGTGGAGCACCACCAACTTGCTCATATCGCCTTGGTTGGGCTGAAAAACTTCATGACTTCGCCTTGCCGCTGCATGGGTGAAATACCTGAGTCTTCACATTGCCCTATTTCTCCATGTTTGGCCCGGAGTTTACGGTCATAGTACACTATCAAGATCTATCAAGCACGCCTGAGTACAGAAGCCCAAAAAACACCTCGCGTATGTCTCCTAAGCAATCACACGAAAAGAGGTCCGCGAAGAGGTGAAGCTCATTCGACGGCCAAGTCACTGTCGGAGATCTGAAGGTTTCTGGCCAAACCAAAGGCTCTATCATCCGCTGCTTCAAAGCCTGTTCGGAGGGTCCGTGTCCCTTCATGAAGCATCACGAAAGCTAAACTGACATGGGCAGCTTCGGGGCTGCAAAGAGATGATGGCTCAATCAAACCCACTCCATGGGCGAAATATGACCAAGGACGCACGTGCAAGCTGAGTCAAGCGCGACACGTCAGCGCCTGCAGCAGCCCACTTCTCAAGCCTGACAGGTGTCTTCTGAGCACTACTAGCAAACTGGCGTGTCCTAGCCAACCTGCAAGGCCAATGCTGCACGTGTGTGGTCTTAATGATTGAGACTATCACATCCATCTTCCTGCTATTAGCAGCCGTCTCGTCATGGAAGCACATGGAACCTGTGATGAATTGATGAAGCCAATAGACAGGAGATTTTGGGTCCGAAAACATGATCTGATCTACGGTCCGCATAAAAACCGTTGGTCCTCCACACCCAAAAAAATACCGTATTTCTTTCGACCAACACACATGGATGCCATGTACAGGCATGGTCTCTCCTGACTCTCTCCGGCATGGTCCGGTAGATGGCAGCTCGGTACTCCGCAGCGGAGTAGGAGGGGAATTCCACCAGCATGGGTTTCAACAGTGCGAACGAGGCATCTGGAGTATACCAGTACCTCGGGCTGCCCAAAGAAAAAAGGAATCCTCTGCATCCTAGGCAACGAAATTCCTTGGATCGAAGAAAACCGTTTATCTGATATGAATCTAGTGAACCTATAGGACTGCAATATATGGTAAGCAAAGAACCTACTACTGAATTACTACGACCAGGACTAAAACGCATGCTCGACACTGCTGGGGCACATGTGAGACTTCAACTCGCTGTTTATGTCCACATAGTTGTCCCAACTTGAAGCTGTGGCCAATGCAATGGGCATATTGTGAAAAGCAGCCTGCTGCGACATAAAGTAGGTCCCCCATCCATTTCCTCCAGTGACTGAAGCCACACACCTGTAAGGATTGCTTCGGCACGCGGGTGCTATCCACCATTTCCCTTGCCAGCATTTGAGCATAGGGATGCCGCCCACAAGTTCCACACCATCAGCATCTCCAGTCGCATCAAGATATTGTTGCCCGGAATCGGGAAAGCCGATGTTAACAGAATCTGCACAAGTGCTTAGCAAACCTTGGTGTGGCCAAGGCTTCGCTATTAGGTTGGAGGCCATCGCTTCTATGTGGGAGGCCAAGGCTTCTTTCCGTTCATAGGCGATTTCTGACTCTGGGCTGCCACCCGCCAATATTTGGGCGTTTGAGAAAGGGGCTGCAAGTCATTGGATGCTCACTAGTTACACGCTCCCTACCTCAACCAGCAGCAACGAACACGACTCAGGATGCAGTTCTGTTCTGATTTTTTATGCGATACATTTCTGGCAGCAAACAACCGCCAAATCTGAGGGGCTGAAGTTCACGTCGCCCACCGTGGCGCTGCAGTTCTCAGGTGCAAACCATGTGGCATTGTAGTTCCCGTAGTAGTTCCTGAGGCAACAGTCTCAGTGGACCAAACTCTGAATCAGCTGGGGTACACCACTATGAAGGCATGCTGAGATTTATGATTTTGTGATGTGGTGATATGCTGTGTTTTTTTTTTGCATTTCCGCACGCTAGTCTGTGATACCATGTGTAGTAATTTGTCATGTGGTGCAGCTGCCCATGTGGTGCACAATGGATGTGGTCAATATGGTAATTTGTAATGTGTAATGTGGTGGCTGGTGATGGGGTGACATGCGCTGTGGCACTTGCACTTTTCTCCGGAGCCCTTCTGCTTCGAAACACAACCGCCCACCGCCCACCTGGCGCCTATTGCAAACCGCTTTGGATGCTCAAAACACGTTCAACCAATGTTCCCTGCAGCGCTCAAACACTCTCTCCCTCATTGTTTCTTGCCTAACTGGACAGGCGGGAGCGGCAGGAGTTAATATCTGAACCCTGCCAGAATGCTATCAAATCAGCAAGAACGGCGCAACCACTTGCAACAGCAACTGATGCAACTGTTTTCTTATTCCAACTGCCCTTGTAGGTTGCGCAAGGGTGTTATAAGCATCGCCAAGCCACCAATAGACAACAGTTCAGTACCACTTTCCTATGCCAACATGCCCAAGCGACAAATGCAATCCGCTGCCAGCTTGGCATTTCTCTCTCGCTTGCTCCATCACAAAAAGGCCCTCACGACCCCAATAGCCTGCAGAGCCCAGAAATCCTGAGACAAAAGACCAAAGACCGTGGGGAAAGGAACGCATACACAAACAACTGGCTGGAGAGTCTTCTGGTCCAAAACTACACCAAACCGCTCAGTAACGAAAAATTGTAAGTTCCGTGTTCCGTGGTTGTTCATTCTGTGTGCTTGCTTGATTGCGCTTCCGTGCCTGGTTCACCTGTGCTCTTCAGTGACCTTTTGAGGTAGGACCATCATGGACCTGTGTGACCAGTGGGGCCCAAACGAAGTCCAATGGGATGTCCAAACCACATGAGTCTTCAGCACTTCGATGCTTCATGGGCATCGAAGTAAGCTGTTAGGCGAACAAAGTGCTCGGTGCTTTCACATGGAACACCGCATACATACTTCAGCCTGGTGACCCACCATAAAATCCTCAATCATAAGCTGTGTCTAAGGTGGGTCAACCGCCAGGCCAAGAGCCAGGGGCCCCAGAGCCAATAAGAAGGGACCAATCTCTCTCTTCCCTGTGGCACCCAAGTCAGTGAGGGTGCGCAGGGTCTTGTTGTCAGGCCGTTGGTTTCTACAAAGGGAGGGTTCTAGATAGGATGTATACATTATATGTTGTTTTTGAATCTTCAAAGGGTTAGGTTTGTTCCATCCATCATCCATCACTAAATAGCTATAAATTGAGGAAACAACTCAATTTTATTGATTGTGGGTCCAGCATTATATTTTATCAGGCGGTCAGGTAAATGTACAAACGTTGGACCTTCCTTGACTAGCTCATCAACATTAAATACGTTTCCAATTCATTCATATCTTATGTGATTCTATTAGAACTATATTTATATATCATGGTCATGATGGCCCCTTCCAGTCCTTAATGCAATTAATGGTGCAAAATGAACTTGAAGAACCCATTAATGTTTTCAATCAGACTCTTCAAAGTCATACCCCTGCGGCTGGTTGACGACCGAAACAGGTTCCCTCTCGCAAACCTTCCCAACACCTCGCTCAACCGGCAAGAACCGATGTTGCTATTTTGCTTTGTTTTGCGTGCTGTGCCAGGTCAAGCATCTTGCAGCGTGTTCTTCGCCCATCTCAGCCAAAAGCTGTAAGAATTTGGGCAGTTTCGACTGATGCCCCCAGATCTCGAATGCCGCATGATGGCGCGTCGTCAACGAGCATTCCTTGGGACGGCTAAGCAGCAAGACCGGAAAACCCCCCCCTCTACAAACAATCTGGGCGAATATGAGGTTAAGCAGTAAAACAATGAAAAGAATGAACAACATATAAGTAGATTTCATTTCATTTAGGTCTCATTGCTTTGCATTTAGGTCTTTCAATTCTTGCTCAGCCACACTGACCATACCACATTGCACACATGCAGTCATCAAGTCGATACTGTTTTTCTTCTTTCTTCAGCTTTCAGTGTCAGTGAAACGAATCAGCGCCCCCACTGTCTCCAACACTCAATTGGACAACACCTTGATGGAAGATTTGAAATTTGAGTAAATTGGGTTGAGTTTCGAATCGCATGTTTGAAGTCTAAATCATGGCCAGCTCTTTCAGAAAGTAGGCACCTCTCAGAAAGTAGGCCTGGCATGCCGAGCCAATGCAACCAGAATCTCCCCTGCATCCAAACACTTCTGATGGTTGACACTCATTAGCGCTGTTCATCGTAGCTCCAACCAGAGCCTGTGCTTGCCCGGCGCCGGTGGACGGCGCCGGCCACCGGCAGGATATTACGGCATTGCAGCAAACCGAAATGATAATATTGCGCAAAGGGGGGGTACCACGCAGAGGGTATTATAAGCAAAGTGGGAATTAGTGAGCATGCGGAATGTTGTAATGTCCTCAAGTAGTAACATACTACCCTGTGGCCCAAGCTGTGAAGTCCCAAGCTGTGACGGCAAGTATTCAAAACGAGTTGTTTATCTGTCAGTAGTGTTTGAAGCTTTTGAACTAGCGCCAGCCCAAATCCAAACTCTTGCAAGCCTTCACGTCAAACAGGTGGGTCACGGCGTTTGAGCGGCCATTGTCTCAGTAGGCTTCAAGAAGCGGTGGAGCTCCTACATCACTACATCAAGTGAATTGGTTGCCCAGTCAAAACCAACAAGCATTTGTTAGATAGCGCATATCAAGATTATCAGATTGGCATCACACCTGAGAAACAGCCAGGCCAAGAACCGGCAGCAAAAAGATTGGAACCCCAGTCCTGTGAAAAGACCTTTGTGCTTTGAGTCGTGAGGGTCATCAAACTTCCATCCACAAGTTCTCCCCTCCTCCGACCGTTCTTCGGATATTGGCTGAGATCTGGAAAACGGACCTCCTTCTTGGCAAAGGAGCGGTAGTCCATAAGATTTCGCTCCTGAGACAAACAAGTTCAGAGCCCCTTTAGTGAGCAGTTTATACATTATCAGATCTGGGTCCTCAGCATCACTCAGCTGGTCTTTCGGATGGGACTGCCAAAAAAAAGGTTTCTCGCAGTCAGCTTTGGCTTCGGTGAAATGCACTCCAGAAAGCTGGCAAGAGAATAAGCAGCGTTCCACAAAATTTTACTGGTCCTATATGCCACGAAAAAGCTTCGAGCTCGACCGACTCCGATCCCCACATGTCGTGGGTCCATCTGCACTTCCTCGACGCTGAACTCGGGGCCCACAAGGAATGGACAACATCACGAGGGTATTCTGTCACATTATCAATAAACACAATGTCGCATGTCTCCGGATACTGTTCATAGAAAGCGGAATGCGTGGCAAACCCCGTATCGTTCTGGCGAAGCTGCTTGCCCATACTGCTGTACATGGTGCACACAGGGCCTAGGCAAGGGCACAAACACACTCACACACGTTCAAAGACCATACAATCTGACCTTCAGCCTTGTTTCCGTGTGTGCACAGTCATGCTCTTCATGTCTTCACGCGCAAAGTTTTGAGGCTTGCACTGCCACGGACGACATCAACGCCTCATGGATTCAGGCTCAATCCCTCCCAAAACTGAAGTACATAAAAAGCGGTGACAGCCAGTCAGTGTGTCGCGAAAAGATCTATTAAGTGACCAAGCTGCGTTTTGGATCTTGGCTTCATTGGCTTCTATTCAATTTGCAGAATCTCTTGTGCGTAGTGCAATAGTTTCCGCAGGGTGAAGACAAGTCCACTTCAAGGATGTCAGGAAAGTTACAAAGGCCATACGAGCGTTTCAACACTGACTGGCAATCTTCATTGATTTCACATGTCGCTTTCAACATCACATGCTGTTGAGGTGCCCTTGCGCCGTCTCCTGCGAGAAACCTTTAGGCTGCAGCCTGAAGACTCAAGCATGCCTCACTCACGAACAAAGCTGTGAGCAACTTACATCATGCTGGATTTAGAGGCACTGCAATTCCAAAAATACACATTAAACTTCATGGAGAGATGCGCTTTCAGCAGCGCCACAGCCAGAAAATGCTGTCGTCATGTTCCATTTCTATTTCTTAAGCCGTGACACCGTTGACTTGCACACTCGATCCACTTGTCGGCCCATCCAAAGGTCGCAAAAAAACACTCCTGAAGTGGCTCTTGGAGTCATCGGCCGGCTGAGGCACACTTGTCTTCGGATACTTTCTCCTGCGACATCAGGCACTCCGGAAGAAATGGAAAACGATGATGATGAAACACGGTTTGCGCATGGTTTGACAGAATTCAGAATTGAACTGATCAGTGATCAGCCCCTAACACCTTTACAAGCAGTTCCCGGGCAAGCCGGCGGCGGAAGTTTCCTATAAGAAGAATTTGACCTATAGGAGTGCCCCGGTTCTTTCCACGATGCGTGTCCCTCAGTCAGACGCACGCGCTCCAACTTTTCACCAACACAGCGCCACCTGTGCAAGGTCTGTGCAAGATCAGCAGCTCGCAACAGTGTACTGGGTTAGGTCTATGCCAAAGCCAGATCAGCAGCCCACACCGGCGTGCTGAAGCAACTGGGCATGCGCTTAAGTGCGGCTGCTGCGGGCACGCGAAGTGGGTGGTGTTTTCAAAGTCAACATAATTTCTTCCAACATTTGGTGTGCGTCTCCATGCAGGTGCACAGCGACGCACGCCGATCGATGCTGGTGCGGTTCTCTAGCTACGAAGAGTGGCGACCTGACGCGGGTCACAGCACGAAGTGCTGTTGCTTCGAAGCAAGTATTAGGTGGCCCGTTGCATTCTCTCCGAAGAATCTGCTTACCAGAACCGCCCGGCTGACAAAGTGCTGCGCCTGCCACGTAATCTGCACATGGAGGTTCACAAAGTGCTGTGCCTGCCCCGAAATCTGCACCTCCAGCTTCACCGCCACCATGATCCATCCAGGATCTACATGTTGTACCTTAGATACAGACAGGGCCCAATAAGTATGATGTTATTGGCGTGATCTCAGCTTAGTAGAGCGAATGATTGCTGCTGTATTGAAAGCGAACCCTCAATAATGTTGGCAAATTTAATTCGACTGTCAAAAAATTTTGAGACAAGCTGAGGAACCAGTACTCGAAGGATGCAACCATCTGGAGACAGACACTGCAGAACATTCAAAGGATCATCATCTGGTCCTCTTGCTTCATGCAACGCCAGTTCTCCTCCACATCATGGAATCCTCAAGTCCTGGGAAGTGGTGTTGCAATAAAAGGCCAAATGTTCACATGTGACCAACTGACCAACTCAACATTGAAAACTTATTTGACAAAAGACCCACAAACCAATCGTGTGTCAGATTAATAAAATCATCTAATTAAAAGTCTTTCGAACTGGACACAAGCTGCGCCAAGATGTCATCCCTCAGCGTGAATGGTTGGACAAATAGAGCAAACATTAAACCCAACCAGCCCAAAATGAACGCAACTAATCAAAACCGTTCGGTGGAACAAGCAAAAGCCAAGAATCCACATCTTCATGCACGAATGATCCAGGAACCCAGCGATCTGTGCTGCCATGTCTTGCGACCTTTGACAAACAAACAAAGTTCCAGATTGACAAAACTCATCGCGACAATGAGACAGTGAGCAATCTAGTCATGTCATTAATGCATTAAACTTCCCGTCATTCATGCCAAGAAACACAGTTAAAGAAGAGTGCATTGAATCTATCCAAGACACGTCGCCAAAAGGCGCTCCAGTGTCAGATCAGCAGGCGGATCTCCACCCGGATTCTCGCTGTTCCGCACAACTTAGATGCTGATCATATCACGAAGGAAGCAACACGGTTCAGCTATTGAAACAAAGCAAGAACCTCAAGGCCCCCTGCCCGCAAAAGCAAAGCGTAAATGAAACGACGCAAGACACGGGAGAACAGGAACTTCATCCGCAGGTGCTTTTTCAGGCTCCTGTAGCCTTTCAAGTCCTTCTTGAAGCGGATGATCTCGCGAGGTGCACGGGGTGTTTGCATGCACCTCGGGAACGAAAGGAACTCAATGACCAGATACACGATAATAAGCAAATCTGGTTGGTGGTTCAAACCTGCAACAGGAGACGGACAGTAACTCACCTCAAGCGTGAGTAATTAATTTTGCCGTCTGAGGTTTGCATGTCACCGCAATATCACAAAATAATGGAAGATTTCTCAAAGCAAAGCCAAGACTCTTCAACGCTTTCTGCCGATACGACAGCCCAGCGTCTGCAGGATCATCGGGCTCTTCGGAAGGCACAACCTGCCCAAAAACCGGCCTAGGCACCGGCCCAGTCGCCGGCTCTGGTACAGGCCCATCACTCCTCGAAGCCTGTGAGGATGACTCGCTGAAGGCTTCGGTGAAGCCGCGGCCTTCCCGCCTGGCTTCGACGCCGGCTTGGCCTTTCTGCTCGGCTTGTTGATCAAGATGAGCTTGACGGGAAGCTTCGGTGCCATGATCCGAACAGATACTTTACTTGATCTTTGCCGCCTCCCGCGGCCTCCCAGCCGAAGCTTCCGGTGGATGCAATCACGCACAATCAGCGCAATCAGAATCCATCAATCGATCAATCAAATCAATCATTCAATTACTCAATACGAAAGTATCGTCACAGTGAATCAATTCAATCTATCACATTATCACTATTCATCAAACAAATCCAACAATCAGTCCACGCACGTGAGATCCCAAACAAAGTGTAAACGATGCTGGTCCAACCTTGAAGATCATCAGCTAATGCCCAACAGTCGCCATCGCAAGCCTCCAGTGAACGATCAAACACTTCATGTCCTCCTTCCCACAAATTTTCAACAAAGCTGGGCTTTGGAATTCAAATGGGAATGGCCAGCAGATTCGAACCAATCGACAAATCAGTCATTAAATTTGATTGCTTATTACTTTAAATAATATGTCTTGTAGCTTGCTATATTTGGAACCAAGCTGTGGCTGAAAAAACCAGGTGCCCATTACTCTAACCCTCGCCTCAGGACTGCTTGTCCAATTGAGGCTCACGCTTTTAGGAGAAAACCACTCAGCACCTGGCTGGGCGGGCTTGCAAAAGTGCTGCAGCGGTCCGTATGTAACAAAGTACGATGACATGAAGCTGAACATCTTGGCATCACTTCATCAAAAAACAAAACTATCATGTTACGAACGCAATTGAATGCAACCCAAACTGATTTATCCGACCGATTCCTGATCGCAACCCAAACTGATTTATCCGACCGGTTCCTCATCGTTGAAGGGGTCGTTCTAAGATTCAATGCCTGTTCTACGCAATTCCTAAGCTTGTCCAACTAAAGGACAAAATTCATGCCAATGCCATGCTTCGTGGCCGGCTTGGGGTCAATCAGACCAAGACAAATCCATCTTCATCATCGGCTGGCTGCTCATGAGCCTGCTCATCTTCTGCTTGTCCTGGCCCTGCTGATGCTGGTGCTTCGCCTGCTGGAGAGGCTGCTGACGGCTGCGAGGTCATTGGCCCTTCATTTGCCACCTGCGTGGCTCCCAACCCGAAGGAATCACCCTTTCCATTCAGGGCGGAAGTAGCGTGGGCGGTGGAAGCAAGAAGAACTCGTCCAAACACCCCATCAGTAGCATTGAACGATGCTGCTCGCAGAAGACCTTGGGCCGAGCTTCAAACCTTCAAACCTTGAGAAAAATGTAAAAGGTTGAACTTCAATTGTCGGGTGACCAGAAAATAGGTGAACCATTTACTCAAAACAGGCTAGGCTGCAATGTGCGGGGCACAGGTCAAGTCCAACGTCCACACCAATCTCGGCAGCGCGTTTGCGCCAAAGCAGCAGGCCCAATTTTGGAACTCCAAGGAGTTTCCATCATCTGCCATGGGCCACTTGCCAACTGACCAAGTCGCTGGATTCTTGCTCTTTGTCAGCCTTCTAAAGGTGACTGGCCCTCCAGCGGCCGTGAAGATATCCGCCATAGCCGAGGCCCTCTGCAGAGAAGTCACTTCTTCCTGGTCAGACCCTTTCCGCTCACACAAATAGCACCATTCGTGCCACCGATTTCCACGGTGGTCTTTAAACTTCAAGATCCATGTCTTCTCACCAGCCTGGTGCACCTCCCCGTGAAGCTGTGGGTTCAGATGGATGTCCATGGCTTGGCTGGCAAGGTGAAGTTCGAAGAACTGTTCAGGTCAAAAAAGAAAATTGGTCAGTCAGGTCCGGTGAACACATTTCAAGATTTTACTGTGACGAGTTAATGTGTTCATTCATTGGTTGTCAGACTGAAGTCATAGTGCAATGTACTACTCACCCAAGACCTGATGGCAAAGTGCCGAAGGAACTGTGAAAGAACACCAAGAGCACCATCCTGGCACCTCCAGTGTCCCAGTGTACCTGTCCCCACCCTGGCGCCTCCATGCACGAGCCCCAAGGTTGCTCGCCATGCCAGCCTTTGAAAAGATTCAAGTACAAAGTCCAAACAAATTCTATCAAATTCTCAAATTCTCAAACTTAAGTCAAATTCTCAAAGTCAAGTCAGAAATATTCAGAAATTCTAATTGACTATTAACTTTCTAGCATCCTATCAACTCAATTCCCAATCCCGCCTCCAAGCGATACCAAGGCATGAAAACAGCAACGTTTGATCAAACTCGGACGCGCTGCAAAAGTGTAAGACCTATATATATGCTATGACTCCTGAATGTAATGTAATCTATAGCTTATATGTCAACGCACGGCCATATGAATGGCCAATCAGAAAGAAGCGCAAACAAAAGAAGCGCAAACCATCTCGCCTGAGGATGAAACACAGACATCGAAACACGCCATGTTCAGAAGACTCACCACAAGCGACTATACTTCAATGATCTTCAATGACACAATGAGATGTTCAATCTCCTCCGCCCCTGTCTGTACGGCGGTTCGGTCTGGGAGTTCACAGGTTCTTACGGACTCTGCCTTTCGTCTGGGTACCAAAGGCAGCCCCCCCAGAAAAAAATATTGACCAACTGAAGAAGCATGTCCAGTTCATTCCAGCTCAACCCTAGCCCTAGCCCCGTCAATCCCTTACAAAACCCTGGCTCTGGGACACCGCGAGTCATGCTCACATGGATCACTCCCCGTCGCTTGGGTGCCGATGGTCTCCCGACCCCAGGTCACCCATGGACCGGTCGAGCATCACTGAAGTTGGCCGCAGGCACGTGGGGGCACCCCAAGACCCAGTGCAGCGATGCAAGGCCATTACCTGGAGAGAATGAGTAGAGCAAGGGCCATTTCTGGATCCGAGTCACTCAAGATGAGGAGACCTGGACCTGGCTGTTTCTTGACCTGGACCGACCAACACCAGATCTTCAAACGAGACAAACACAAAATGTCTAACAGCCAATCGCCCGTCCATGGTGACTGATAATAAACCATGATAAACCATTCATCGAGGCACTCGATGATCAAAATACACTTCACATTACACATCTGTTCGACCTGGTGAGGAGCACCTCATCACCTACGAATTCATCACCTCATACCTGAGACTCAAAATGATCCAATAGAGAGTTTCACTGCCAATTCTCCTGCGTTTCTGTTGCTTCAAGGGATGTGAGGTCAGGCTTGCACTGGCATCTACTCAATTCTTCAAAGGATTGCCAGTCCCCATGAGAACTGCCGTTCGGCATCCACGCTGGGGCTGGGATATGAACAAGGATGCAAGGCTTGACCAAGGTGAGTGGATGCAAACGATGCCAACAAAGAACGGAGAAACTTCGACCGTGGAGTGCTGGCACGCATCAAACCCACCTTCACAAACTCTGTACTGCAAGCAGGGGGAAACTTGAAAGCCCACACACTGAGCTGAACACTTTTCTGTTGTGGGTCGGAGCCCGCATCGCTTGGAGCGGCCAGGTCGCCGGTATGCTTCTGCACCCAGTGGTAGCCAAGCACATCGGACACCAGAATGGCATAAATCTCTGACACTAAACGGCTGGAGGTCCAGTCGCCGACCTCACCATCTGTCGCCCGCACAGCAACGCAGAATCACCCGCATGCGCAGCAGCGGAAGATCGTCCAGGGTTGTCCATGCTGGATTACATGCGTCCCCGGAAGGTGACTGTGCTTAGGGCAGTCATCTGCGATGCACAAGTCATACAGTAGGGAGTGTGGTGGAGAATGGTGGGAGGTATTGTTTCAACGACCTTCATGCTCCACGGCAATATGCAGGTTTTAAACAATCAACAATCAATTTGGCATTCTGCGGAATTCAGGAAGAAAAGCAGCAGGTGCCTGTCCAACAGTCACGTGTTCTCTCATGTTTCTGTGCAAACTTCCTCTTTCCTCTGCAGGTCTTATGAAGTCTTCACCCAGAGACAGCAATTCCGATCGGCATGGAGACGCCGTTGTAAGTGATGTTGCGCCTCAAGAGAAGGCCAAGGCGTGAGCTTCCGTGAAGGACCGTTCTCTGACATCCCCAAAGATAGCTTTCTGGGGGCTGGGCTGTAAAGGTTCCAACCAAAACGGTCCAAACATCATCATTCTCCCGTATTGGCTTTTCACACTCTCCCAGTATGTCGGCAGTGTGTCCATGTTGTCGCCAGTAATCTTCAGATTGGCTTCATTTGATATTATATGTGATTGTTTTGGCGACTCACGGCGCAAACTTTTCCAGATCTTCCTCTAGATTCTAGTTCAAGTCAGAAACCAAGGCGGTGCTGGTGCCGGGGGGACCTAATCAATGCCAAAAGATCTGGCAACTTCTGGCCTCTCATCTTCTGGAACGGCATCTGGAAGGCACGTTTTGCCATCTGATGAATAGCCACGTGCTGCACGTACACAGCAGCAATAGAACAATAATCGAAGCACCATAACCACCACCATCACCTGGTGGCGCACAACAGTTGCAAAAATAAAACCCTCCAACAAACATGTGAGAAAATCCGACAAGTGACTCCCTGGACTTTCCTTCAGCAGTAAGCTGACACAATCCAAAAACATCGAAATGTGTAGAATTCGAACCGAACGGATGCGAACCGAGGACGCAGAGTTTGAAGAGACTTCCTGTGCCATTGAGACTTCCTGCGTTTGGTGTGAGACCCCAGCCGGCCTATGTCCAGCTGGCCTGCAGTGTTCGGCTCTCCACTGCAAGGGCTGGGCCGAAATGGCTGCTCTAACCGCAGTGCCGCAGGGCCCAGTAGTGAAGTGCCAGGGTGATTGACATCTCGCATCCACTTAGTAAGAAGTCATCATCTTTCAAACCTGTGGGCTGAGAAGTTAGTTCAGGTTAGTCCCGAGTTCCGAGT
The DNA here is from genome assembly GCA_963970005.1 of Durusdinium trenchii. Lineage (NCBI taxonomy): Eukaryota > Dinophyceae > Suessiales > Symbiodiniaceae > Durusdinium > Durusdinium trenchii. Next base: position 1,565,429 of record CAXAMN010003113.1, read on the forward strand.
AGTTTCCTCCTGTCACGTTGAGACAAAGCATCTCAAATATGTCATGATTTGTTCCTGGATCACATCCGCCACACACAACCCAGCCGTCCCAGTGGCCATACAACACCCAGCAATACTGTGTATGTATACATATACAACATATAAATACACACGTGGGCGCTTAAGAAAAGCAAGACACAGGCCAAGCCCACGGTGAAGGCCATGACACCTCCCACTTGGACTGACGGGTCGGTGGTGGAACTTTTCGGAACGAACACAGTGGAACACATCGAGTGGAGTCCCCGTTCTCGGGCGCAGAAAGCACCGTTTGTTTTCGGGAAGTCTGCGAGAGATTGATTGACTTGTGATTGAAGTCTCGGCAGCTTGACATTCATGTCACGACGATTGCACATGTCTGCTATGGGACTGTCTGGAATGGCAAACCCAAGCTAAGAACACAACATGAGAGCCAAAGAGAGACAAAGACTGAGGGAAGCTTCCCAAAAAATCAAACACTGGAATACAAATCATTCTGATGTAGAAACGGATGGCTCCTGCTATCTGCTAAAATCCATGCCATTCACTCCCCTTCCATGATCCCGCCTAGGAAATAGATCAGCGAAGCCCAATAGGGCCAGGGTCCCGCACCCAAACGCTCCAAGTTCCGGAGGGCCTCGAGCGACGCCCAAAGCGAAGCATTTGGAACACCGAGCCGACCGGGACAACCTTCGAAGACCAAGACATCAGATGTCTGGCTGCTGTAGACTATACATACTTTTGAATCTTCTATTTGAAGTGGCTCGGGGTTTGGCCTCTCTCGGTTTTCACCAACGTTGTGCCCGGAACTTGTTTTTTCCCGAATGCGTAGCGAAGGGTTCCCGTTTATAGTTGGGGGTCTCGGGGTTGGAGCTGTGTTTGCATGGCTTGCGTCGCGTCGTCGTCTCTCGTCGTTTGTCGTCGTCGTCGCGTCTCAAATTTGCTGCCATTGGGGAAAGCTTTTGCAAGTGACTTTGCATGGATGCGTCATACGTTAGTTTGCGCCGCTATTCCATTGTGATTTGCGTGACAATGACATGTCGCGCAAGAAACGTGATGCATTTCGCTGCACAGGCGCAGAGTTTTGTGAGATCTGCAGTTTGCTGCGCAGTTCCATTGGGATTAGCGTGTGGGAGAGTCGTGTTTTTGGGGTGTTGGATGTGGCCGTGCCATTGGGATTTGCGTTTCAGGGTGTGGCATCGAAGCTCGGTTTTCGTGACAAGTCTCAGCTGAAATGCCGATTTTGGTGGATGGCAGTGTGCTCAGAACGGGTCGAAATCATTCCAAACGTGTGGTGTGGTGCAAATGAAGCTCGCATGAGATGATATTGTCACTTTTCGCGGCAGGCGCAGGACTTTGCGCGGGTTTTGAGGCGTGGAAGTGCGATTCTCGTGGCAGGCGCAGGGAATCGTGAGGCAGCGAGGTGTGACGGAGGTGACATTTCGTGGCAGGCGCAGTAATTTGCGCGCGTTAGACGTGTGGACGCGGAAAGATTCGTGGCAGGCGCAGGGAATCGTGAGGTTGTGAGTTGTGGTAGAGGTGAATGTCGCTGTCACATTGGGATTGGCGTGTGAGCGGATGTTGTTTGGAGGGGCTGGCATCGCGAAACTGCTTGGCAGGGCTGCGTGATGTGTGTGCTCCGATGGGTGTTTCCGCTTGACTTTTGGAGGAAGTCTCACAAGAGTGTCCCACAGGAGTGTCCTACAAGAGTGTCCCACAAGAGTGTCCCGCAAGAGTGTCCTATAAGAGTGTCCCACAAGAGTGTCCTACAAGAGTGTCCCACAAGAGTTTCCTACAAGAGTTACAAGAGTGGCCCACAAGAGTGTCCTACAAGAGTGTCCCAGAAGAGTGTCCCACAAGAGTGTCCTACAAGAGTGTCGTTTGGACATATGTAGTTTTTCGAACGTATTTGCATTCGGGTTCGTGGGTTCCATCTTGTTTTTTTCCACCTGACCTTCTTCTATTTGAAACCCTCCCGGCGGCAAACTTCCATACCCTTCAAATAGAAGATTGGCACAAGCAATTTTTTCTATAATAGATGTGCTTACTACAAAAGTACTGTATATATCCGCCGACCCCTGCCGAAGCAGGGGAGCGCGTCAGAGGAGGTATGCTTGCGCTATGCTTGCGCTACAACCTCAAACCCTGCGCCTATGCTTGCGCTATAACCTCAAACCCTGCGCCAGGCACCCCGGAGTTAGGGTCAGGTTAGCACCCCGCAGCTAGGGGCAGCGCCCAATTCGTGGCAGCTGCTGTCTTGACTTGAGGTCAAGGGGGGGGCGAAAGCTAGCGCTCCAGAATGGGAAAGTGGAGGGCAGCGAGGTAGGAAAAAACACGGCGCTCTTTGTGAAGAGTCCTTTATATGTGGCTCTTTGCCCGGATCCTCCTGCGAGAGAAGAGAGAGAAGAGAGACGGAAAGACGAGAGACCGAGAGGAGAGAGAGAGAGAGAGAGAGGAGAGAGAGATGAGAGAGATGAGAAAGAGATGAGAGAGATGAGAGAGACAGTGAGACAGTGAGAGAGTGAGAGTGAGAGTGAGCGAGTGCGGCCGCAAGATACGCAACGCTAACCGCATGCCAAAGAGCGACGACAGGACGGAGTCGAACTTGCGAAGAGGGAGGAGGGAGGGAAGATGGGAGGAAGACAAGGAGGAGGAGAGGAGAGGGGAGGTGGGGAGAGGGGAGGTGGGGAGAGGGGAGGGGGGGGG
>CAXAMN010003113.1:1568249-1580639 GCA_963970005.1 Durusdinium trenchii
GGGGGTCTTCGACCTGAAAAAATCAGGGGTTAGGATTTGCACCCGGTCGAAAGAAACCTTGCTATCGCAAGAGTAACTCCAGCTAGCTTCGCTAGCTTTCGTGATTGAAAGTTTTTTATTGGTTCCGAAAGTGACGTTAGGACCGGCCGCACCCCAAACCCTCCGCCAGGTCAGGATAGCTGCCAGAGCCATGGGGCCACGTCAAGGCTAGGGCCAGCTGGAACCATGTCACAGGAGAGCTGCCAGACCCCAGGTCAGGGCCAGAGGCCACGTCCCAACCTCAAACCCTGCGCCAGGTCAGGATAGCAGCCAGAGCCCACGGGCTAGCACCATGTCACAGGAGCACAGGAGAGCTGCCAGACCCCAGGTCAGGGCCAGAGGCCACGTCCCAACCTCAGTCAGACCCTGCGCCTATGCTTGCGCTATAACCTCAAACCCTGCGCCAGGCACCCCGGAGTTAGGGTCAGGTTAGCACCCCGCAGCGAGGGGCAGCGCCCAATTCGTGGCAGCTGCTGTCTTGATTGAAAGTTTTTATTATTGGTTCCGAAAGTGACGTTAGGACCGGCCGCACCCCAAACCCTCCGCCAGGTCAGGATAGCAGCCAGAGCCATGGGGCCACGTCAAGGCTAGGGCCAGCTGGAACCATGTCACAGGAGAGCTGCCAGACCCCAGGTCAGGGCCAGAGGCCACGTCCCAACCTCAAACCCTGCGCCAGGTCAGGACAGCAGCCAGAGCCCACGGGCTAGCACCATGTCACAGGAGCACAGGAGAGCTGCCAGACCCCAGGTCAGGGCCAGAGGCCACGTCCCAACCTCAGTCAGAGCCCACGGGCTAGTAGGAGGAGCCATGTCAGGATAGCACCCAGGAGTTAGGGTCAGGTTAGCACCCCCACGGGCTAGCACCATGTCACAGGAGCACAGGAGAGCTGCCAGACCCCAGGTCAGGGCCAGAGGCCACGTCCCAACCTCAAACCCTGCGCCAGGTCACCTATGCTTGCGCTATAACCGCAAACCCTGCGCTAGGCACCCCGGAGTTAGGGTCAGGTTAGCACCCCGCAGCTAGGGGCAGCGCCCAATTCGTGGCAGCTGCTGTCTTGATTGAAAGTTTTTTATTGGTTCCGAAAGTGACGTTAGAACCGGCCGCACCCCAAACCCTCCGCCAGGTCAGGATAGCAGCCAGAGCCATGGGGCCACGTCAAGGCTAGGGCCAGCTGGACCCATGTCACTGGAGAGCTGCCAGACCCCAGGTCAGGGCCAGAGGCCACGTCCCAACCTCAAACCCTGCGCCAGGTCAGGATAGCAGCCAGAGCCCACGGGCTAGCACCATGTCACAGGAGCACAGGAGAGCTGCCAGACCCCAGGTCAGGGCCAGAGGCCACGTCCCAACCTCAGTCAGAGCCCACGGGCTAGTAGGAGGAGCCATGTCAGGATAGCACCCCGGAGTTAGGGTCAGGTTAGCAGACCCCAGGTCAGGGCCAGAGGCCACGTCCCAACCTCAAACCCTGCGCCAGGTCAGGATAGCAGTCAGAGCCCACGGGCTAGTAGCAGGAGCCATGTCAGGATAGCACCCCGGAGTTAGGGTCAGGTTAGCACCCCGCAGCTAGGGGCAGTGCCGAATTCGTGGCAGCTGCTGTCTTGATTGAAAGTTTTTTATTGGTTCCGAAAGTGACGTTAGGACTGGCCGCACCCCAAACCCTCCGCCAGGTCAGGATAGCAGCCAGAGCCATGGGGCCACGTCAAGGCCAGGGCCAGCTGGAACCATGTCACAGGAGAGCTGCCAGACCCCAGGTCAGGGCCAGAGGCCACGTCCCAACCTCAAACCCTGCGCCAGGTCAGGATAGCAGTCCGAGCCCACGGGCTTGTAGCAGGAGCCATGTCAGGATAGCACCCCGGAGTTAGGGTCAGGATAGCACCCCGGAGCTAGGGGCAGCGCCCAAGCCTTAGCAGCTGCTGTCTTGATTGAAAGTTTTTTCTTGGCTCCGAAAGTGACGTTAGGACTGGCCCTGGTAGCTGCCAGAACCCAGGTCAGGGCCAGGGACCACGTCCGAAAGCAGCGGTAGGACTGGCCACGGGCACGCGCGCCACAGCAGCCAGCGTCAGGGGCCAAGGGCACCAACCAGGCTCAGGCATCGAGCTTCTGGCAACGCTGACTGGCTTCTCGCAGTGCTGTGTGTGTTGCGCTGTCGCAAGACCGCGCGCATTCACTTCTCAAAGTCCTCACTTTCCTCCGGTTCCTTTTTTGCGGTTAGTTGTTTTGTTTGGGACATTCCACGCTTGGTTGGGGCATGGTTTCCCGGAAGGCGATGCGTGCGCAATGCGCAGTCGGCCAAACGCGAGGCTGGACCACACAACGGTGCGGCAGACTGGGCAACGGTGTGCGTAACGTCGTGTCGCTGCGGCGACCACCCCTTCTTGGACATGAAACTGATTGCCACACACCGTTCGATGGTCCACGCGCCCAGTGTGGATTGCACTGGACACATGGGTTTTGCACCATGGACAACAATATCTATGTTTTTTCATTGCCACTTGACCGTCATGGACATGGAAGCGTTTCCCACAGGTGCCGCGGTGATCCACCCTGCCGGTGCGTACCGTGCTGCAGACATGCGTGTTGCAGCGGGGGCAAACGTAGTGGTAGGCTTGCTTAGGAGTCGACCTTGCGCGTCCGTTGGGACGTCGCGCTGCGTCTGTAGTGGACGGCGCCTCTTCTCGCGCGCGTTTGCGCGACATTCGCGGGGAGATGCCTGTTGCGCGACGTCCTGTCGGTGCGGTGCGTCGGTGGACCTGGCTAGGCATGCGCAACGGCTGTGTGCCCTGCTGTTGCGTTGTCGAAGCTGCTGTGTCGTGCGCCAGACATGGCACTGGCGCTGTGAGGGGTTGGGCGATACGCGCGTCGAGGCTTTCGAGGATAGAGAGCCGAGCACGGAGGCGCGCGAGTCTGAAGTTGGTGCGCGCAGCGAAGCGACAAGCGACGAGCAACCCGATGCAGCGATTGCACGTCTGGTGCCCGTGTGTCTTCGCTCCGTGGTGGCCGAGCCAAAGCCGAAAGTGGGAGCGTGATTGACGGTCTCCGCAGTTTGCGCAACGCCAGAACCCGCGTTCTCTGGCAGCGCACTCGCAACAAATGCGTCGTTCGGCGCGGCGCGTTTTCCACGCTGCTGCGCCAAAAGCGGCTTCCGGCTTGCGCTGGGCGCAGCGCGCGCACGGTTTTTGCGTTTCACACGTGAGACACACACGAAATATTAGAACTTCACTGTCTGTCAGCATGTGTCTTCTACGTAGCTGTTGACACCCTGTGCGTCTGTTTCCTTTCTCTTGGGAGTCAGCAAGCATCAAACATGCTAATTCACAGTAGCAACCAGTCACTCGAACTTACGCATACTCTTACTCCTAATGGGCTAGAGGCCAAGTTTGGCAGGGTCAACTTTCGCCGATCTTCCGCTGAACTTTCGCCACAATTTCGCCTTTGGCGGGGTCCACTTTTGTAGCCAATCCACCCCGACCCAAAACAGGAACAAGAAAAGTTGTCGTCTCTCTCTGCCCTGTTCCCCCTCGACCATCGCGCCTATGTCTGACCCCCTTCCCTGCCTCCTCCTCTCCTACACGCAGCGACCGAACCAGACGCTGCGCCCTCCCTGCTTTCTTCCTCGCCCTGCCCCTGCCTCGCCACAGCGACCGAAACAGACGCTGGGTCCTGTGCCTTCCCCCTTCCCTCTCCTCCTCCCGCTTGCATACACGACCCCCCCGGTCCCTCCCCCTTTCTCCGCCCTTCTCCCACTCCACCCCAACGACCACACCTGACCCCGTCCCTGCCTCCTCCCCTCATACACGCGGCGACCGAACCAGACGCCACGCCCCCCATGCTAGTTTTCCTCCTCGACCTCCCCTGCCTCGCCACAGCGACCGAAGCAGACGCTGGGCCTGTCCCCTCCTCCTCTCCTTCTCCTCCCCCCCGCTCGCCTCTCCATATCCCTCCCCCTCTCTGCCCTGCCTCCCCTCGACAACAACGACCACCCTGCTCCCGTCCCTGCCTCCTCCCCTTCTAGACGCGGCGACCGAACCAGACGCCGCACCGCCCCGTTCTTTCCTCCTCGACCTCCCCTGCTTCGCCACAGCGACCGAACCAGACGCTGGGCCCTATCCCCTGCTCCTCCCCTTCTCCTCCTCCCGCTCGCGCCTCTCCACATCCCTCCCCCTCTCTACCCTGCCTCCCCTTCACCACAACGACCACCCCTGCTCCCGTCCAAGCCTTCTCCACTCCTACTTCCCGGGGTCGGCGGCACGGGGGCGTAGCCCTTAAATTACAGTATATGATTATGTATTATTATGACTATGTTTTATACTTAAAACAGAAAAACGAAAAAACACATCTGATACTTTATATAGGTCTGCACTACTACAGCGTGAATATGCATCGTGTACAAAACGATTCTGACTGTACTCTCGGTCGGACCCGTACTTAAAACCTGCGCATTGTTGAAACACAAAAACAACAGGTATCCAATAGTTAGAACCATTGAAAGCCACTATACAGCAAAGTGAACGGAGCCCTTGAGTCAAAACCCCCCAAAGCTCGCATGTGGGCTCTTAGACGTTTTTTGTTTTGTTTTTTGTTCTTAATGAGTCTACTCTTTAGAAACACAGGCGCAATACATTCTGGACCTGCACCGTATAATTTCTTCTTGGTGATCTGCCCTGCACTCGCTCTCCCAATCTCCACGGCGCACCCGACGTGCTCGCAAGGGGTTCAAGTAGAAGCGCTCGGGCTTTCGTGCTTCGGGCCGGCTGCTGGCCGGGCTGCCCTCATCCGCACCTGAGACTTGGGAGGTGGATGAGCTGGATGTGGCGCGACTCGCTACCCTCTCAAGGTAAAAGCATTGGCAAAGCCATGTTACCTGAATTTTGCAACTGGGGGGCATCTTGAAGTACAAAATAGCAATTGCCTATGCCAATGCCAAGAATTCTTCAATAGTGCGGTGTGCTGATATCAAACATCTTTTCAGATCAACATCGATGCACAAGACATATTATCAGTTATCAGACCACGTCAGACTGAAAAGTCGGCAAAACAAAGACCTCTAACCTGTAGGTTGCTGATGGCAAGCTAGAAGAACTCCTCGTAAAGAGCAATGAGGACACGAACACAAATCCAAACAGGATGCCTAAGTGATGGTTATGTGAAGCACCGTAGGTGTAAGAACTTCACAACAGCGATTCTCATCCACTTTCTGCAGGGCATTTGGCCTATCATTGCCTATCAAAAAGAAGAGCAACCAGGTTCATTAAGGTTTATGGGGTTCACAAAATCATGGGGAGCCTCTTCTAAATCAATAGGGCAGCGCAACAGTGCAATACATTTTAAGGATCTAAAAGGCTATAGGCAAGTGCTACCAAGTGGCTGATATCAGACGCACTGTCATCACTGGTAAGAGACTCCACACTGTGACTGTCGCAGTCCTCATCCTTAGCTCTGGCAGTCACAGCGAGCTTCACCGAGCGGCTTCATCGGTACCGAAGCGGCCACGGAACGGGAGACTCCAAGGCCTTTTCGTCGCCGCGCGTCCGCCCAGCACGGACTCGGGAGAATCAAAGTGCTCCGGTCACCCCCGTGAACCCAAACCAGCTTTGCCTACATGAGTCTGCAGGGTGACCAAGAGCTTTTGCAAGGAACAAAGAAATGGCAAATCCAATGGATATATATATATATTATATATATAGAGGATAATGTTTATAGGATCATAAAAGTGGAAAACACCCATGTGATCCAATGTGAACATTCAAGCCGCTAATCTGTTCAAAGACTGCATTGGAAGAACAACAGGGGTTACAGTACATGGATCCTTGGCCTGACTTGGGACTGGTTCCCCTATTGTTGTAAAAGTTCATCCACATTTCCCGTCAACCCTACGATAACAAATCAAGGGAACACCTGAAATGGACCAAGGCTGAATTGCCACCAGTGCTTCAAGGAAGCAAACAGCAAGTCAGTCTCCTAATGAGTTCACGGACTCTGCTTCGCAAAAGCACCAATTATGGATGTGCCCCCCCTCAATGGCCATGGCCTCCTCGATTGAGGCTCCACTATGACCAAACGCCTGAACCTGTATCTGAAAATATCCGAAAAACTGTACGACTCAGAGTTCCTCCATGAGAAACAGCATGTCTCAATGTGTCTTCCGCTGGCGACCTCTCCGGAAAGGCTTCATGACTCTTATGACGCAAGGGCGAGATATCGTTGGACTGAGACAATGCAAACTGCGAGCATCAATCAAATGGATGCCTGTGCGATCCCGGAAGCACTGAAGCACCATGTTGGAGCATGTTTGAGCCACTTTAGTGGCTTTCAACGGCTTCTGGTCGGCGTTTGAGAACGAATTCTCCGAGCAGCATCAGAAGAGAAACTTCTGGCTCGCCGTCTGGCCTAAGAAAAGGCATCAAGCACCATGCAAGAGACTGCAAAGTATACTTAAATTGGCACACCTCTTGGAACGTGATGGATGTTTGCACACACACCATCGAACGGCAGCTAGAGGGGGTGGTGAGGATTGTAAGTGCACGGTGCTATTTAAACGTGCTCACCCTTCCACAAAAGTCAACAATGCCGGCCCCAGGGGTATCCAACTGAGGCGCATGTTTCTTCTTCTTCTCTCGGTTGTCATGATCCGCAGTCAGGTTGATAGTTTCCTGAGAGTGACGCAAAACACCAAAGGTGCAGAATCACCTCAAGCGAAGGATTCAAACAAATGAAGTCCACGAGGGCTTGCCACTGATCTCAAAGCTTTCTGACTGAAACACTCTACTGATGTCCCCCAATTCGTGTTTAAACGAGTTCATAAGAATGCAATATCTGTAGTATGACAAAACCTCGCATCATCACGGAACAGAAAGGTCGCAGCAAGGACTTGGCCAAGCATCAATGCACATCAAATATGTACAAATGATGAAGTTGACTTTGCCGCCCACGTAGCCCCACTTTGTCAATGCACCTCCCAGGCGGCCCAACTCCTCATCAGGATTGGAGTCTGAGGCTGCCGAACCAGTTCCAATGGCCAGATTCTTATGGTCTGGGCGGTTAGCAAGCAAAATACGACATGTCGTTCGCGCGACCAACTGGCGCAAACTCGGGCAACCAACAAACATCCAAAGGATCTCTACACTACCCGCCATGCGCTCGATTTCATTTGCTCAGGATGACAGGATGCCTTTCTTCTGATGTACCTTCAGTCATCAACGACCTTGAATAGAGTTGCCATTCCGCCTCATTCCGCGCACTCCTCATAGTAGCAGTACATGAAGGAACTGATTGTGAAGAATAGTGAGCCTCGAGATTGTCTCGCCGTCTTTGCACGGCCACAAGAGAAGAACACCAATTGAGAACGATAAAAACACGTAGGGACCACATATCATAAGTCTTATGGAAACAACGAACCTTGAACACTTATCGCGACAGAATAATAACAAATAAACGAAAAAGGCACGCGTTCCAAAGAGAGATTACTCTCCCGCGTTCCAAAACGAAGCAGTTTCCTGATGCGATTCTCATCTCAAAGAGATATTGTACATATCTGAGCACCTCTCTCCCTCCCTCCCTCTCTTTCTCTCTCTCTCTGTGGCTCTCTCTCTCTTCACAATTCTTTCCTGGAGCCTGGAGCTTCTGGCAACTTGCGGACACCAAACGCAATTATCGCAATCGATTTGTGTCCAACGGCATGGTTTCAACGGCAGTTCGTATGTATTGCAGCAATATATGTATATGATATGATGATACATACATACACACACATATATATATATACACACACATAGTGCCCGGCGTACTATGGTTTTTGCCGGCAATCGTTACACAAAATGTCAAAATAGTGGCTTAAAATGGCTTAAGCATATGCAATCACATATATATATATATAAACATGTCTACATGTCTTGAACTGAACCCCCTACTGTGTGCCCTAGACATCCTCAACCAGCCCCAGGTCGCCTTCGAAGAAGGTCACTGAGATCCAGTAGGAGAGCGTCCTTCTCCACTGCCAGACCTGATCCAACACCAAGCGATGAGCAAGGAACTAAAGCCGTCGAAGTTTGCATCTTGAGGGTTTGAACTATATTTACATGAATTTGAGCTGAACCCCATTGCAATGATGCTTTTGTCCGCTTCCTCGACTTCTTCGACACAAACACATTGGTGGCAAAGCGCTGATACCTGTTGACTTGGATGATCTTGGATCATATAGTGCTCTACAGGACTTTGCCCTGGCTGTTGCCCTCCAAAACTGTAAGCACTGGTGTGCTCTGATTCTAAATTGACCCTCCAAAAAAGATGATAATTCGGAGAGTTCCAAAGATCCAGCTCGGTTTTCGCCCAGTCGTCACAGGCTTTGTCCATGATTGGTCCAGCTGTGGAAACCCCGCCACGTCTGGAGCTGACGAAAAAACAAAAGCTGAGCTCTTGGTGTCCTAAGCTCAGCCTGAGCCCAGTCTCCCAACGATGCAGATTTGCCGGAACAGCACATTTGCAAATCGGTGGGATAATGGTGACCCAAAGGTGGTGGGGATGGTGCCCTGGCTTCAGGAATGTTGATTGAACCATTTCTTGGTAACTCACGCTCCTGGTCCTGGCTTCCCTCTATCAGTTCTGCCAGGGTGCTTCCATGGATGGATACCAAAATCCAAATCCTGATGGACGCGCAAACAGTGGACGCCAGAACTGGGGTGCGGTCTGTCCAGCCACTAAAGATACAGCCGGCAGGAGGATTGAGGTATGGCCAGGTATGGATATAGGTATGGTATGGCCCGTTCATGTCCGCTGCCAGCAGTTCTCTCATGACCGGAGCGGGTCTGACCATGGGATGGCAGAAAATATTGATGGCTTGGCCGCTTGGCAAGTCTGATCTTCGGACCTCTCCGTGACCAAGGCAAGTTGTGTTGATAAGGCTTTGAATGGCAATAGATGTGGGTTTCCTGAGCAGGAGCTTGTTTTCGCCATTGCATCTTTCTCCAGAGTGATGCCCCTCCGATGCAGAGTTCCAAAAATGTTGACTGTTGCCTGGGGACAAACTCAGGCCGGAGACTACAAAGATCCTGATGTGCGCTGGCAAGTGCTTTGCTGGTGCTAGTCTTTGTGAAACAAAGGCTCCCACAAACAAAGATCAACCCAAGATATCCCATATGATAATTTGATAGAATTTGTCAGCCCCGCGCACTCAATACATCTCAAGACACGTGCATGAAGTGTTTCTCTCCCAAGTATTCTACGTCCCCGCAACCCACACACACACACACACACATGCACGAAACACGCACAAAATTAGTCACTTACTGGACAATGACAATGTCACGGTCATTTCTGGCGCTACATCAAGAGGCTCATGTTTATCAATCCTAAAAGCAGTGTATCCACCTTGACAAGGGGCAACGGCCAATAAGCAACGCATGAACGCACAAGCAAACCAACACACCAAGCCACCTTGTCTCCTTATCTTTGGCAAGTCCTCAGTAAACTCTGGACAATTATGGACGTCAAGTCCGACGATGACAATGCGAGGACCCCAAACCCAGGATGCGGAGGATCCAAATAGTTCCAGTAATGAAATCTCCAAATCGAGGATGGACCAGAAGCAGAAGGTACGAGTACTCCTCACTGACCCACTGAACAATTGCGTCAACGTTCACTGAACACTTGCGTCAACGTTCCTCTACCCTTGCTTTGCTTGGACCGAACCCTGCTGAATCATCCCTGCAAGATCGAGGTGAACGTCGGAGGTTGAACTATCTTGGAACAGCTTGGTCATGCTTGGTCAGCTTGGTCATGCTTGACTAGTCGCTGTGATATGCTTGGTCCCTTTGCCGGCCCCTTTTTCAAGGACCTAACTCGACTGGCCGGACCCCCCAAAAACGGTCATGTTTCGCTGCTTCTGAGATGTTTGATAAGGTTGCAAGCTGTTGCAAGTGACATCTATAGAGATCAAGTTGCGGCCCATGTTGGCCCCCTACATAGCGCCAAGGCGCCTGGTGAGTTAAGTCATATCGGGCTCCCTCAGCTGCTCCAGTTCTCCAAGCCAAATAGCGTTCTCGATAGGCCTCAGCCGAAACCGAGCCGGTGCGCAAGCAAGCCGAAACCGAGTGCGATTGGACTGACATTGATGAAATCGGGCTCAGTCATGCTCAGGCACACAGCAATGGTGATTCTTGCAGACCTGTGTAGCACCTGCCGCCTGCCCTAGAGTTGCAACAATCACCACCAAGTCACTGAATACTCCTCGGACAATCCCATCCTGAAATTGGCCACGGGCTTCAGCAAGTGAAAGCAGTCATTGCTGATCAAGCATTTTCACAGAAACGCTGGTCGTGCACGAGGTCCCGCCTGCTACTCAATAGAAACAAAACAACAGGGAACCGCTTGGCATGTTGGATCTGGCAGTGCCAAATGTTGCGCACTGCAAGCCTCCAAGGAAAAACATATTATTGATTTGTCCTGAATGAACTGAATTGGGCGTTCTCGATTCCCTGCAACCTAACACCATCGACTGGCCATGTGGACATAGAAACGTCGATGAAAACCGGAGCCAAAGACAGAGGCCACAAATCGTTGACGTTAATGCAAGACCACCTTGACATCGGTTTTCCGATGTGTTCTTCGGTGTGCTACATCCAGCGGGTCCTTCGGAGAAGGTTTGAAGACGGGCCTCATCTTTTAACATGTAATTTTTTAGAGTGTTCACAGGTGTTCTTGCTTCTGGTTCTTTCATGGGCGTCGTCATCAGAATCACCCGCAATGTAAGCACCAAGAAATTCCAAGGAAAACATGCAAAACACTCGGGAAAAGGAGGATTAGGATTAGGACACCCAGTGGAAGGCAAAAACATTCAAGCAAGAAGGGGTACATCAATAGCACCTAATTAGACCAAAATGGCAAAGAACACCACACTAGGCATCCGAATGTAGGAAGGTGCCACAACAAGTTCACTAACCTTTGGCCCGATCCAACTGTAGACGAAGGATTCGAAGGATTGTTCAGAACATGATTGAAGGAAAAATAACATGCAATCCGGTTCGCTCCTGGTCCTTGTCCGCTTCGCTCCCGACCAGCAGCATTTGCACACTCGAGACCCATGGTCCACCCGTGTCAAGAGGATTCAAGAGGGTTCTGTTTGGACAATCTTCAACAGTTCGGGACAACATGTACACCACGCCCCAAGAACCTCATTGAAGCTCTATCTTAAGCCTGGCCTGCCTTTTTTCTTCACAGGTTAGGGATATGGAACATTTATTTTCCATGAGCATTGAGCTGACTGATCTCACCTGGCTGCTCACACCCAGGTCCAAAACAACCGGTAGTCACGGTAGTCTATCGGTTTCACAGGCAAGAAAACGACCTCGACGATCGTGTGGTTCCGATAAGACTCTGCGATGCTGCGGGTAGGTTCCTCTTTGGGGTTGTCTTGTGCATCAGTCTGACAAGCTGCGCATCAATCTTGTTCATCAAGTTTGGTAGGTTCTTGATGCCTCAAGCGCATGGGCCACGTAGCTACCAGCAAACAGGGGATGGTCAGAGATAGAGGGGCCCGACACTGGACCCACCAAGGTAGAAAACATGTCTCGGCAGTTTCTGGTTGAATCAGCTCGATGGAATCCAATCTAGACCCCACGAACTGCGCTGTCGCCAGGTTGCGTTGAATTTCAGTGGCATCCAGACTCAAGCCACGAACTCTCTTGTCCGGTGAGCCTGGGAATGGCCAGTGCTATAAAGAAATGGAAACAAGCCCTGAGGCTGCTTGGGGGTCGCACTATGCCAATGATAAACATATACATACTTCAAATAGTTCCCGGGCGAGCCGGCGGCGGAAGTTTCTGAAAGATTAAACCTATAGGAAATGGGCATGAGGCAGGCTGGTTCGCCGAGCTGCGATGTTCTTTGACAAAACAAGTTGGAACCGACCACTGGGGGGAAAGCGAAGCAACCACCGTCAACTGTCTCGCAGGAAAAAAACGTTCTTCATGCATTTTTGCAAAATACAGAATAGAGATGACTCGGCCGCGTACTAAAGTTGTACTACAAAGTCGCCAGTTGTCAGCTTCCAGCTCCCCAGATTGCTCCGCGTACTAAAGTTGTACTACAACGTCGCCAGTTCTCAGCTTCCAGCTCCACAGATTGCTCCGTGTACTAACGTTGTACTAGAAAATTGCCAGTTCTCAGCTTCCAGCTCCACAGATGCTGTGCCTGCCACGGAATCTACACATGGAGGTTCACAAAATGATGTGCCTGCCACGAAATCTGCACATGGAGGTTCACAAAGTGCTGTGCCTGCCACGAACTCTGCACATGGAGGTTCACAAAGTGCTGTGCCTGCCACGAAATCTGCACATGGAGGTTCACAAAGTGCTGCGCCTG
>CAXAMN010003113.1:1581682-1675624 GCA_963970005.1 Durusdinium trenchii
TGATGAGTGGTGTATGATGAGTGGTGTATGATAAGTGGTGTATGATGAGTGGTGTATGATGAGTGGTGTATGATGAGAGGTGTATGATGAGTGGTGTATGCTGAGTGGTGTATGATGAGTGGTGTATGATGAGTGGTGTATGATGAGTGGTGTGTGCTGAGTGGTGTATGATGAGTGGTGTATGATGAGTGGTGTATGATGAGTGGTGTATGATGAGTGGTGTATGATGTGTGGTGTATTGCTGAGTGGTGTATGATGAGTGGTGTATGATGAGTTGTGTATGATGAGTTGTGCACTGATGAGTGGTGTATGATGAGTGCTGTATGAGGAGTGGTGTATGATGAGTGTTTTGATGAGTGGTGTATGAACAGTTCTTGAATGTCCGTAACACGGAAGTTTCGTACACTAAACTTCCTTTGAATGTATATATATATACATAGCATATTTCATCTGTGTCTGGCTTCGTCAACCTTCACCCTTTTCTTAATGGGATTGGATGCGGCATCATGCTGCAAAAGCCAAACAAACCAAGATGTCCGAGAGACGTTGTTAAACACAGTGGCGCGCGTCTGCGACAGGGCTCCAAAACTGGCTCCAAACTCTGGAAACAATATGCATACATTGACATGGACTGAAACATGCTGCTCCCAAACAAGCAAAATCTCAAAGCACGTGTTCTTTTCTCCCACATTGACATATTTTGGTTTGTTGGATGGGAGTTGTAGGAAAGTTTAAGTGGATTCCTATACTTAGGGAATGCATGTTTGATCATTTTTGCGCATATGTCAACATAGTATATTTACACATCGTCGGACAAAACTGCTGGGCAAATACTCGGAGGTGTGAAAAAAAAAAGGGAGTGCAATGCGATAATTTACGATAATGATAGGAACCCAAGAAAAGTTAAGAAGATAAACACAAAAACAGAAGGGCTTGGGCCAAAGCATACGGATGGCATGACGGTGTGAACACTTGCTTTTTAAAGCTTTCGTAGCCGTGTAAAACTTTGTTTTCATGCTGTGTTTGCACGTCCTTCAAGCCGAAGGGTCTAGTCTTGCTCATTCGCGGACTACGATGCAAAGCCGGGGCGGCTCAATGCATAGAGAGAATCCAAATGGGACCCAATGAGAAGCGAGGAGACAATGTGGTTGTTCAATGTTCGTTCATGATTCATGAGTCTATGACAAAAACATGCGACAATGCACAGAAACGAGTTCGGCCAATGCATGGCATGGCTTGATGTAAGTGCCAGGGGAAAAGGAAACCAAACGAATCCGAACGACAAAGCACAAACTACCATAAGGGAAATCGTTGTTCCTTTCGGGTGACCGTTGGGAGACCCGTGAGCGAATGCCCATTGACTCCCCTCGTCCTTTTCAGTTCTTTCTCGTTTTGAGCATGCTGCCATTCCATCACCTGCATCCCCAGTGCAAAAGCGGTCGGTCACCCTCCAACTCCCGTCATCCCCACATATTCCCACTATCAGCCAACAACAAGCGCCTAAACACTTGCTTTCGTAGAAAACCGAGTCGCCTGTAGATGTTGAAGCCAATGGAAACGTGTTTTCCACCTTGTCCTCACCATCGCCGTTGGCCTCGGGATGGAGATGCAACTTGCGGCTTGCTTTGCATCGTGGAGCAATGGAGCCTCCAAACAAAGATTGTCCAAAAACATTCTACGGGCATGTCAGGAACTCATGTGGCCTCTAGACTTGTCTTCCAGTTTTCGTGCCCAGCCTCGATATCAGCCTTCGTGGGCTCGCCTATGGCCATGGTCCGTGCATGCTGTAGAGCTTACTTCGACATGGCTGTAAAAAGGGAAGAGACGGCCACCACCGCACCTTCTTCAGGCCCGAAACGGCTATGTCTCACAGTCTCACCATCAGCTTAGGTTGGTGTCTGAAACGTCAAGTTCCGGTCAAAACGTTCCACGCGAAGCGACTCACAGGAGCCATGACGAATGACTTCCGGCGTCTGACCTGCATGCAATAAGACCTTACTCTCAGAACTTGAAAAAGGTGTATCCTTTTGTCGTAAGGCCTGCTTTTAGGGCCTCTCTCGGCCAAAGGATGTCGCCTCATGCCTGACTATTCTCACGCAGGTTTTCAAAATGACCACTGAAGCAAACGCGCGCACACGCATACTATACAGGTATATATAGTCTATAGTCCAGTAGATATACATATGTAAAAGCAGTGTCATTTCAGCCAGCAACCAGCCAGGCATGTTCGTTCGTACGAGGCACCTCTATTGCTCAGGATGGCAAAACAGGAGTGGCCGCTGGGTTGGGTTAGGTAGCCCTAGGTGGAGGTCAAACGACCTTGGTTTTCTAATTGGTAGCGGAGCCCTCTCCGGTAGGTGGTAGGCGGAGAGGGCATCCGGGGGTTAGAGCCTTTGGTAGGATAGGTGTACAGCCTTAGGTCCGGCTGGGGCACCGAAAAGCAGTGTCATTTTAGATCCATGGCATCAGCAGAGGGCTCCCAAGGGTACCAGAGACGCTTCAGTGGCGATAGCCTGGACCCGAAGGAGTATCGGAGATGGAAGCTTTGGGTGGAGGCGAAGATGGCTTCCACAAAGGACATGGGGACCAAGCAGAGAGGTCCTTATGTTTTCTGTTTGCTGGACGGTGTTGCTTTAGAAGCGGTTGAACACTTGACCTTAGAAGCATTGACAGAGAGCAACGGAGACAATCACATTTGGACTGCCCTGGATGCACGTTTTCCAGACAAGCTGACCCATGACTGGCTTGCCGAATGTTTGAAGGAGGTATTTGAACTGTCGGCAACCGATGGTGAGAGTCTGGCTAGCTGGACGTCACGCGTGCAGGAGGCTTTCTCCAAATGCAAGAGGAAAGTTGCTGTTGACTTTCCACCCGAAGCTCGGGGTTGGGTGGTGCTCAACGCTTCAGGCCTATCGCCTGACCAGAGGGCGATCGTGACAGCAAAGACACAAGGAGATCTGCGCTTCGATGTCGTCGTAGCCTCAATGCGCAGCTGCTTTCCAGAGTTCAAAGCTTCGAGAAAGACAGGACGAAGCTCATCGGCATTCCTGGTTCATCGCGACGAAGGGGATGAACCAGATGCTGAAACTGTCTTGGAACCAGACCTGGAGGGCCCAGATGCTGTACAGTTCGATGAAGTCGAAGCATTCTTGGCCGAACATGGCCTTGGCGACCAGTCTGGAGCAGGAGAAGCTTTCGAAGAAGAAGAGATAGCAGAGGTCCTTGCAGCGACGTGGAAGGAGCGCCGGACAGAGATCTCCCGCTTGCAGAAGTCACGGAAGTTCGGCCAAGCAAATTCCGTGAAAAGGCAGTTCTCTCGAGAGTTGACCGACCTTCAAAAGAAGTCCCGTTGTCGCAAATGCGGTCAGATTGGGCATTGGGCCCGCCATTGCACTCAGAAGAGCAGCAGCAGCAGTTCCGGGAAGACCGACAAGGACAAGACCCACGGTGCAGCAGTCGTGGAGGATGTCCTTCTGGTGTCCTCACCAGGATACGGCATCTTGGATTCGGGCTGCAGCAGGACGTTGGTGGGACAAGAGACGTTGAATGCCTTCATGCGACTGTATCAAGAGAGGAACATGAGCTGTCCCCCGACGAGGGAGCAGCACAATCTGTTCCGATTCGGCAACGGACAGGAAGAATGGTCTGAACGAGTTGTCTCAATGCCTGTGTGCATCCATGGTAAGGTTGGTCGCATTGAAGCAGCAATCATCCGAGGATCAGCTCCACTCCTTCTCAGTCGCAATACACTCAAGAGTTTACAGGCAGTCTTGGATTTTTCACAGGGTACTTTGTCCATTGAAGGTTCCGAGCCCAGACCTTTGCAGACGAACAGCGCTGGACAATTTGTGCTAAACGTGTTGGACAGTGAAGAGACCCTCCTTTGTGACCAAGAAGATGCTGAAAATGAATCAGAGACCGACAGTGAAGGAGATGAGACCGCCGATGAAGGACTCGCTTCCGGGACATTCAGAGAGTTCACCAAACGAGAACACCGATGTTTGTTGGCGCACCATGAAGCTTGGCAGAAAGGACGCAGCACATGTGCAGTGGCAGAGCTGTTTTCCCCTCCTCGGTTCAGCGAGGTGCTGGGTGAGCGAGGAGAGCATGGTTTGTCCTTCGACATCAAGCAAGGGTGGGACTTGACCAAACCGCAGGTGCAAAAGCAAGTCGATTCGATGCTGGAAAGACAGAAGCCAGAGTTGCTGGTGTGTTGTCCAGAATGCAAGCATTGGGGCGGATGGTATCGCCTTAACAAGAGCAAGCTGCCGCTGACTCAACAGTTGATCAACCAGAGACGGGCTAGGGCCCAGGCTGATTTTTGTGCAGAACAGATTCGCAAGCAACTGAAGAGAGGTGGTCGAGTGTTGGTGGAGCACCCATGGTCCAGCGACATTTGGAGGCATCCGCCGATTCAGAAGTTGCTGAAGACGGGAGCTCTGCAGCTACAGAAAGCCAACATGTGTGCTTATGGCCTTCAGGACGGAGAGAATAGCAAACCAATCCTGAAGCCGACTGGACTCGCTGTCTCGCATCCAGACATGATCGAGCTTGCCAAGCAATGTCCAGGACATGTCGAACACCAGTCACTAGAGGGACATTTGTCTAATGGACAGAGTAGGAGCGCACTTGCAGCGACATACACTAGGGATTTTGTGTTGACATGGTTGTTGTGTATTCGACCTGAATGGCAGTTGTGCAATTTCGCTTGTTTGCAGGAACCTCCGATGAAACCAACTGAGAGGAAGTCAAATGCATGGGTCGAAGTTCATGAAATCTGTGCCGCACAGGAGGTCCGAGAGATTGAACCAGTGCTTCGTAGACTACACCAGAATCTCGGTCATCCATCGACCAGAACCCTAGTCCGAATTTTACGTAATGCCGGAGCCACAGAACAAGCAATCAAGTCAGCAGAACACATTGAGACTTCATGCGACATTTGTCAGCAGAGGAAACGTCCGACACCATGCCTCCCAACAAGTCCTGAGAAGTTCCAAGATTTCAACCACAGAATAGGGTGGGATGTCAAGGTGTTGCCCGGTTGGCAGGTCAATCAACAGGTGAAGTGTGTAAACATCATTGACTATGCCACGAGTTTCCAAGTCATGGTTCCTTTCTATGAGAAAGAGACAGCAGCTGTTTTGAAACGCATTTTCCTTGAACACTGGCATCGTTGGGCCGGACCTCCCGTCGAAGTGATTGTGGACCCAGCACGAACCAACACCGCCGAGAGTGTTTTCCACCAGTTGGAACAAGAAGGGATTCGTGTGATTTCGATCGCAGCCGAGGCCCACAACCAGTTGGGGAAGGTAGAGAAGCATGGACATTTGTTTGAAGTCATTCTCCAAAAGGTTTTGGATCAAACGCAACCCCAAAACAAAGAAGAATATGAGCAATGTGTTGTGCAAACCAGCAGCGCCAAGAATGAGCTCTTGAACCAAAAAGGTTTGTCACCGTATCAACTAGTGTTTGGCAGGAATCCCAGAGTTCCAGCAGATCTCGTGCAGGAATGGCCGTGTCCCGTGGCAGGAACCACGCCTTTGCATGACGAGTCGGCCGAACGCGCTCGGGTCATCCGCTCGCAGGCCAGAGTAGCTCTAGTACTGTCACAAGACGACACGAGTCTGCGTGCTGCCCTAAATGCCAGGCCAAGGGTTGATCGTGACTTTCTCCCTGGAGACTATGTCTCGTACTGGCGAACCCAAAAGTATGAGAAGGGTGTGAGATTAGTCGGAGGTAGGTGGTACGGTGTTGCAATCGTCATGGGACGAGTAGGTAGGAACTACCTTGTGTATCATCGCAAGAATATGTTCAAGGTTGCACCAGAACACCTCAGGCCTGCGACTCAAGAAGAGAGGATGCTAGCGCAAACCGACGGTCGTGAGATGCTCGGTCTCTCCAGTTTGATGAATGAAGAGACATGTGCACGTCTTGGCGCTCAGTTCACAGATTTGACTGGAACGCCAACACCGGAGCAGAGCAGGAGAACCCTAGAGCCAGTTGAAGACTTTTGGCTAAGACGAGGTGACTTGATGATCAGGGTTCATCGAAATGCACGACTTGAGACTTTTTGGCCTTCTGAAACGGATCCCGCTATTCAAGGGTTGTCACTAGAGAATTGGAGGAAAACAATTCGTTCCGACACAAAAGAATGCATTGTGCATCAACCGTTGTCACAACCGGAAAGTCAGGAAACTAAGTGTTGGGATTCTGTTTGGAAAGGAGAAAGCCAGTTTCGAATCAAGCCAAAAAGAGAAATGCCTAGTCAGCCTCAGAGTCAGCCGAGAGTCGGTAGCCAGCCAA
The DNA here is from genome assembly GCA_963970005.1 of Durusdinium trenchii. Taxonomy (NCBI): domain Eukaryota; class Dinophyceae; order Suessiales; family Symbiodiniaceae; genus Durusdinium; species Durusdinium trenchii. Next base: position 1,587,986 of record CAXAMN010003113.1, read on the forward strand.
GACCAGGTGTCACTCCTGGTGCAGATGCCCAACCAGAGGCAGACAGCACGCCAGGAGATGAACCAGCCGCTGTCAAGTCTGCAAAGCCTGAACCGTATGCGAGGCCAGAGACTAAAACGGCAGAACCCGGTCCTTCCACCGAGTATGGTCCAATCAGAGTTCGTTCGCATGGCAAGGGTCCCCAAGCCTTTTGGATTAGACCTCCTGAAACCAAGATAGATGATCTTCAGGAGATTTTGACTGAAAACCATGGAGTCAAGCGCAGTCATTCACCCGAGAAGTCATCTGAGTCAGGGAACAAAAGCCAAAAGGTGGAAGAAGACATGGGGGACAGCTGTTTGCTCGCCGAACTCGCCGACGAGTATGGTCCTGCAGAGTCCTTTGAAATTCTCGTAGCTAGTTTCTTGCAAAAGAAGATGCAGAAAGAATTGCATCACTCTAACAATCCGGAACACTTGCAAGAGAAGATCGATCTGTCAAAGACCACAGAATGGACCACGCTCCGAGACGAGAAGAAGGCCTTGAAAGTCATTCCACCAAAGGAATCACAGTGGATTCGCACCCACAAGGCAAATAGAATCATGACCAGCCGTTTTGTGATCATTGAGAAACATGAAGACGGAGACTCAAAGATTAAGGCAAGGTGGTGCCTGAGGGGACACCACGACCCCGATCTGTTTCAGAAAGTGTTGGCAGGGAAGTGTCACTCCCCTACCCTATCACAATTCGGGCGAAGCTTGATTCTTCAGTTGCTGGTGAGCAATAAGTGGAAGATGTGTCTCGGTGACATTAAGGGTGCTTTCTTGGAGGCCGATGTCAGACAGAAAGCTCTAGAAAATCCGGTGTACGCCGAGCTTCCACCAGGTGGCGTGCCGGGAGTTGAGAAGGGGTCACTGGTGCAGGTGCTCGGGAATATTTATGGAGCAAATGACGCACCTCACGAATGGTACTGTGAATTTGACAAACAGGCCATTTCAGCCGGCTTTGTACGCAGCAAGTTCGACAGTTGTTTGTACTTGTGTTTTGAAGCTTCCGGTCGATTAGAGGGTATTCTAGGAGCACATGTAGATGACACAATCACTGGGGGAGATGGACCAAAGTACAATCGAGCAATCGAACAGTTGAGATCAAGGTTCCCTTTTCGTAAATGGAGGTCAGGCACAGGAGAATTCTTGGGCACAGTGTACACGCAGGATCTAGATAGCTTTGAGATTTCATATCAGCAGAAAGAATATGCAGAGCACATTCAACCAATAAAGATACAGAAAGATCGAGCTAAGAAACATTGGCTTCCTGCAAATCCACAAGAGATCGCGGCTCTAAGAGCAGTGAACGGTGCCCTCAGTTGGTTGAGCACTCAGTCCAGGCCGGACCTTGCGGTTCAGACATCGATGAGCCAGCAGTGCTTCCCGCAACCGACGATTTTTGATCTTCTCCAAGCCAATCAGGCAGTACGTCGTGCACGTCAACAGTCCGATCTAACCATCAAGGTTCCCTTCATCCCGTTGAAAGAGCTGACTTTGTGTTTTTGGTCTGATGCAGCTTTTGCCAACTCAGCCGAACTCAAGACTCAGGGAGGTTGGATTGTTGCCTTCACTTCAACCCAGATGAGAAGTGGAATGGACGTGCCGATCCATTGTTTCTCGTGGAAGTCATACCGTCTTCCAAGAGTGGTTTCGTCGACCATGGGGGGAGAAAGCGGGTATGCGAGTGGGTTTTGTTAATGGTAGCAGAATGCCTAGACGGACCCTTTTGTTTGGAAGAGGCCGAAGATGTTCTCCGACGACGTTCACCCATCGGAATCACTGACTGCAGATCGTTGTTTGATCATTTGACATCCCTGGGTAGTGCAGGAACCCTGAGTGATAAAAGGACAGCTATTGACATAGCTATCATCAAACAATCAGTTCAGAGGACAGGCCTAGAACCCCGCTGGTGCCCCACAGGACACATGGTTGCAGACTCCCTGACCAAGGACAAAGCGGAACCCATGGACCTTCTCAGATCATGCCTTCGGACCGCCAGATATCAACTTGCAGACGAGCAGGTTGTGTTGGATCGAAAGAAAGCCGAAAAGGAGAGACGCAAGCGAGTAGCACATTCGAGAGCAGAAACCAAAGCATTTTCCGATCAACCGAATCAGAAGAAGGAGTGATTCAATTTTTGTTTATCGACTGATGCCTTCGTGTTTGCATGTTTTGTTGATGTGTAGAGCAGAGTTTGTTTGAGGAACTAGGAGTTTTGCAGTAGATTGGGTACTGTATGTCTCAACAACCTCAGACGTTCTTGCAAGAACTTTTGTGACATGTTTGAGTCGTCGTCCAAAGAGAGTTTTTGTGTACAGTTCATATTGCCTCTTGGAACGTGAAGCAGCCTTCCAGTTTGTGCTTGCATGAGTGCAGTGTGCCCAAGCTCAAGCAGGAAAGGGTTCCCTCGTGTGTATCATTTGTCTAGAGCATTTGATTATGGCTCCGAAGCAGATGCCAGTATCCACCAAGGAACTGAAAGCAGCTCAGGAGACCATCGACCGTGCGAATAGGGCAGGGGTGTTGGATGCTGCTCCCTCGTCTTCCGGATACGGAGGCATGTCAGATGCAACCAAGCGTCTTCGTGAGCCTGAGGATTGGGAGGTGGAAGAATGGGAGGCCATTGCCTATCAAGAGCAGAAGGCGTTGGCCGAGGAGCGTTTTCAGACTGACAAGTCTTCGAGTCAGATGCCGGTGTTGAAGAAGGATCCAAAAGCCTTCACCATGGTGACTTTTCCTCCGGGCATTGATAGCATGGAGGATTGGAGCACCACCATTTGCAGGCTGCCGAAAGTGTCAAAGATGAATTTGACCTATGCTGAGATGACAGAGACGCTCAGCCTCGAGTCATATTTGACCTGGGTGCAGCAGCATGGCATTGGCAAGGGTGGCAGATTCGAAGATCTAGCTCAGTATTTGAATGCTATCGACTTCCATGGGAAGAAGAACAGCACCGATCGCTCCAAGACCTTCCCGGGAGGGACCGAGGTTCGTGAGAAGAAAGCAGCTTGAGTACGAGGCAAAAGCTGGGCTGGAAGCGAGTGACAATTTGTGGCAGACAGCTGACGTTTGCAGTCCAGGTTGAACACGGCAGAAAAGCATTCGTTTGCACAAGCAGGATCATCCGATCCAAAATTCCTTCGTAATTTAATAGAGAATATAAAAGGAATGTAAAAGCAGTGTCATTTCAGCCAGCAACCAGCCAGGCATGTTCGTTCGTACGAGGCACCTCTATTGCTCAGGATGGCAAAACAGGAGTGGCCGCTGGGTTGGGTTAGGTAGCCCTAGGTGGAGGTCAAACGACCTTGGTTTTCTAACATATATATATATATAAATAACTAGATCTTGTTAAACACGTATCAAGAAGTATTAAGATGTATATATAGTATATATAGTTGCACGGTTATATATATATATACCCGGTCTCTCACACACACGTACAAACAAATATAAAACATGTAGGTAATATGCGGATGAATGCAGCCCCAGAACTAGATGCAAATTTATACACATGTGATGCCAGTTTGCTTAGTGAGCTCTTCCAGCGAAGCAGTCCAAAAGAACAAGGTCATTGACAAATAAGGTGGCACTCACATTATAGTGAGAGAGATTCACTAGATCCATCTCTAGATCCCATCACCTCAGCATTCGAAACGCCGCCAACGTGTCCCGAAGGTCCCCCACGCTCTTGCTCCAAGGTATCTTCTGCCAGCATGAGCTGTGCACGCCTCAGTCCCGACACGTCGGTGAGCCAAGAAAGAAACAGGGCCTGACCGAAGTCAAACATCGGATCATTGGCTGTGAGGAAATCTCTCTCTTCCGCTGCTCAACCTACCATTGACATTTCGTAGTCATGTGGCTGCCCCAAGAAGGAGCCATTTTGCAACATCGAGTCCGGATCTGCTAAGGTCAGCTCAGCTGTGCAAGTTCTCCTGCAGAGTTGAATCAACGCTGCAAGCCTTCACTCTCAGGAACCGCTAATCGTTTGCTGTCCACTTTGGGGCCCCCTAAGGTAGACACTCAGGAACATTCATTGTACAGGTTGCATCCTGTTTGGTACAAATACCGCGAACATACCGCGCGCGAGTTCACAGTGTTCTAGCAACAATGGATGCAAATTAAAATCTCGTTGCAAAAACCTGTTTGGCGTGAGTATAGCCACGGTCTGCCTGAGGTACTACACAGGAGCAGAATCGATTTCAATCTGCCTGAGACTGAGGTGCCCCAAATATGCAATTCATGCATTTAGGTTTGACAGCATGCAATGCATACTACAGTATATAACTACCTAGTAAACCATAAGTGTGCATTGCTTTAGTCATTTTGGAAAAAACAATGGTGTGTGAAATAATGACACTTTCTCAACTTCACAGATCCCAACATACACTTTTTGGTATTGCACAACATTCCAAACACGTTTATTACATGAGAAACCGGATCCAAAGGGTTCCCAGCCACCGGGCTCAAAAGAAACACCAATAAAACAAGAGCGGAAATACCCGTCCAAAAGGCGGAAATCGGCGGAACAAAGGCGGAAATACCCGGACAAAAATATGGCCCAAGTTTGTCAGGTTTGAAGGGGCAATTTGAAGTGGATCTGTGTCCACTGAAATGGGCCAGGAAAACACGATAGCACTTTTCACTCCCGATTACACTTTTGCTTGAAAGAATACGTGTTTTGCTTCCAAATCAGCCGATGAAAAAAAGGAAAGGTTGGGTTTTCAAGGTACAGCGTGTGTGTATATATATATATTATTGCAGATTGTCTATAATGAAGGCACCAGGCAGAACATGTAGAATTGACAATTATCATCAGTTATCTAATTTTCGCAAGTAGTAACCTGTCCTTCGACCTTGAACCTTCATCGCAATTGTTAACTGCATTCAACTGCTGCACATGAACAAAGAATCTGTTCAAATACTGAGCCACGTAGTTTTGGCCCCTGACAGCCCCGAGCCACAAACACACAATCACAGGCAAACAAACAAACACAACACACAAACACACACACACACCCCTGCGTGCGCCACCAAGCTTGTCCCTTTTCCAGCTAGGCTACGTTGAGAGTTCTCAAGAACAATCTCGAACCTGCCCGCCAATGAATTAATCCAAGCGCATTCAGTTACATCCACATTAACCAGTTATGAGTGGTAGGAAGCTCATGTGTTGAATCTGTAGCACCTGTCATCTGGGGCAAATCTATGAGGTACTATGTCCGAATCATTAAACCACGCCATCATGCATGTAGTCCCAACATGACCTATTTATATATATATATATATAATGACGAATAGTGGTCAGCTTGGCCGAAAGCCATAGCTGAAGGAGGCAACCAAATCACATTCAACACAGCCTTGACTTCCTGGACCCGATTCTGTCCCTTCCTGCCTTCCTGCTGGCCACGCGCTTCAGCAGCCTGGGAACCTGTCACAGGTCATGGCGGACGGTCCGAGGAATGCCCCTCCATGTCCTACATTAAACCTCTGCTACCGTAGTCCTCAGACTGCGGTTCCCGCTTTATCGCAACTGTGTCACAATTCACTCGATGTTTCAATCCCTCACCTTTCGAAAGACCTCGAATAACCCAAGACTCAACGCCTTGTCCCACGTAACTCCTCCCAAAACGTTCTGTGTGCCCGCACGAGCACGCACCACTTCTTCTTCTCCGAAACGCTCTAAAGCCACCTCTTCGCTGGCCTGGAGACGCCAGGGCCAGCCGGGAAAACGGAAACCCATCGGGAGTTGACCCAGGGTTGAGACTCAACTGGTGCGCGTCGGCTCTCACATCATCCCACATCACATCCGTGTGTTTTTCAATGACACTCCCTGGAATCATCATGGAAGTGGCAATGAACGCCATGTTCCGAAATGCCCCGTTGGGGGGCTTTCCACCTTCCAGGGAGCATAGCTTTGATCATGAATGGGACTCGAGCTCGCAGCTTTGGTTGGGAAGGGCGTTGATCGTGGCTGGCTGTTGTACCCCCCAATGTAGATTCGACCTGAATTGGCTTGCATTGTCCCATGTCAACCGGGAAAACATCGATGCCGGGGTGGGGTGTCGCACCAGAAGAATCACTCCCGAGCGGAAAGTCGAAATTAATTATTGGCCTTTGCTGCTGCAGGCTACGTCGCTACATTACTTCAGCAAGTGTGCCAACTAGGTTGTCTCTCTTCATGCGCTTTGCAGTGATCATCTTGCCTCGCCAAGTGGGTGACGGCCATCTTCCTTGAAGGTTGGAAGTTGGAAGTGATAGATCATCTGATCAACTCCATTCTGGCAGCATCTGTCTTTTGTTCATGTGCCATTTTCTGACATCCCACCACTTGCAGCAGCATTCCGAACTCCCTCCATGCGCGCGAGCCACTCCCGATGGATTCCATGCCTTCTTCTGTCCCATCTCCTCTATTGCAGCCTGGGCGGCCACAGGACAATTGAAACATTTGGAAACTCCTGTTGTTGATCCAAATCTGAAAGTGCTGAGGGTCTCTGAAACGTGCATTTCAGTTCATGAGTTTCCCAACTTCACGCCAGCAAAAATGGCCAAATGACTGTACCAAGGGGAGTTGCAATGCTTTATCCTGCCTCTGCTCGTGCTGCCACTTTCTCTTCCTCTAAGGTGCCTTCGGGTTGCGGCCCGAACTAGGCAAGCGCGGTCAAGCACAAGTCCACTAAAAGAAAAAGGTCTGAGATGTTTATGTAGACGCAAGTCCCGTCAGCGTGCGCTGGTAGTGCTCTGGTAAGGTCTCTCTCTATAGGAGCAGTCTTGGAATAGTGGACACCCTAAGCCCTGAGAATAGCGAAAACAAGCCGCCTTTGAGTGTGGCCACAAGCCGCCAGACATACAATATATATATATGTGTGTGTGTGAGACGAGAGGGGGTTGGGACAAACGAAGTTCAAGTGATTCTCAATACATGGAAGCTATGGATTGCCCCACGAGATCAATAAAACAATCATAAACAATCAGAGATTGCAAAAAATATAATATCACCAAATGTGCCAAACAAAAACAACACTTTGCACTCAAGCCCACTCGTCGACCGCTGGGTTGAACTTGATTAGAGACGGTTTGAGCATGCAAGTGTTCCCAAAGGCCTCACAAATTCCTGGACCGACTGGCATCACACCACTTCAGCCGGCATTGCTAAGTGGTTACCAAAAGATTCTACATGGCAACGCAGAAACAATCTCCAGGGAGACCGACATCACAATCTCTTGCTTGTCCTCTTTGTATCACCCCTGTCTCCCCTTTGTTCCTGGTTTCATGGACATGTGAAACTCTGCTCTGAGACCCCAGCGCTGTGTGTTGAAGGCCTGCTTCCTCTGCTCCAACTCCTGAGCAGTGTGCGACCCATTCCATTCATCCTCCATCCGTGGTCGATTGCTGGATTCAAAAAGAAAAACAAACGACCGACCAAATGTGGAAAACAAATCTTCCACGGTAGTTGTGCGGGCGCCTCGGATGAGAACATCCTCACTTGGAATGAGAACGAAAACGAAGGTCCCAGCAGAGGCTGTTGCATCGATCCTGAATGTCGGGTCTGAGATGCATGAGACTGCCATGTTAGTGACCGGCATACGCCGGAATCCGGAGGTGCTCTCTTGAGCTCGAGCCGACGAGTCGGCGCGGGCTACAGGAGACCCCGACGCTCGTCAAGATGCGCTGCCAACGGCGTTCCTGGAGAAAAGGAGGGAACAACCCAAGTGGACTCTATCCCATACACAAGCACCAAGAAATGCCAGGGGAACATCGTGGGAGCGACTTGTGGACTCCTTGATTAAACACCAGAATGATCAAGCCTCTCCAGGCCTGGGTGACTTATACAATACAAATCAATAAATTAAGTTTCATGTATATATATATATACCACAAATATATATAATGCAGCAGTCGCCATGTATTGAATCACAAAATGCAGCAAGTCCAGGAATTCACCCAGAATCACCAGGCACCTGAACCGGGGTGAATCCTGGGCTCCCGACTTGGCTTCGGACTCGCTTTGGAGGGGTGCTCCGTGACAAGGAGAACCATGCGAATTGCGCTTTTCGCTCACCAACTGCAATCGAGGATTGGTAACCCATCAATTACCATCACTCAGCCTGAGCACCCATTGATTGCATAGGAAGTGACTCTCGTCGCTACCTCCAGTCACAGCTGGAGAACTCCCCTTCCACAATGCACTCCTCGTGTGCAGCGGCCTGAGGTGAATCGAACACTCATGATGACAAAGGTGCCTACAGGCTCAAAATGATTCTATGCACAAGGGTGATATGCGCAATTTCTCTAACCGCTAGCCAAAATCAACGATTAATGAATCGAAGCTGAACAAGATGAAATGCACATTTGCAAAAGCCTCAGGTTTCCAAATCTGGTGATGTCTCATTTATGTGTGAATTCTGATAATGATGCACTTCCACAATTCGAGTATGACACTGAGTATGACAGTCTATGTGCATGGATGGCAGTGGGCAGTGGGCAGGAGGCATAAACTGAATAAACTGTCATCCCCCTACGGTTAAATGAATACCACATATGTAATACAACTGTTTTAATACCTGTAGGAACTGCAGTTATGTGTTCTCCATAACCAGCCGGGAAACACTGGTCACCGCACATCCAAAGGATGTTGGGCTAGTTGAGGTCCTTCATTTCTTACTAGTAGCTTCTTGTTACATCTTGTTACTAGTAGCGATGGCCTCCAACCTACTAGCTTCTTGTGACTATATAGTATTTCCTTCATTTCTTACTATATATATATACTTGCGACAGTCATACTCAAACCCTTCAACTTCCACGCGCTTTCTCCGGTGGCTGGTCAGCACAGTATGCCGGCACATGCCAGAAGCAGAATGGCCAGTCGGATCTTTGTGGATCTTCATCTTTTTGGCCAGTCAGACCTGTGTTCCATGTTTTTCAGGGTGGGTCTGACAGAGTCTAACACCCAAGTCATCCCAAATCCCGTTTTCGCCGTGGGCAGAACAACTCATTTGGAGGACCGTTTTCAAGCCCAGGAGACCCGGCCAAATGGCCCGGAGACCCGCCGAACCCGAGTTTGGTCGAGTCACGAGAAAGTTCGAAGCACTGGAAGCATCGAGAATTGCATTTGAGCATTTGGTTTGTGGCAAACAAACATTTGGACCGGAGGGTCATCTTGCTTGAATACAATTGAATACTGCCCGTCTCTAACCAACATGCCAAGCGCCTTGAAACATCGAAGAGTCAGCACGTGAATCAAACCGGAAACCAAAAGAACACAACCGTTGAATACAAAGGAAAACAACACAGTTGCGGAATTCATCCTCCGTGTCAGCTCTTCAGGTCAAACAACTGAACGGACGGACCAAGTGCTGGGATGCTGTTTGCACCGCATCAAAGAAATACGATGAAAAACGTGGTCAATTCAACACCCAAGTGCCGCGCACAAAATTCGCAATGAAATGCAACTCTCCATGAAGCGTCGTTGGTCGACGCTTCAGCGTCGTTGGAGTGATCGAAGTCACCAGCCAACTCTGTTGAGCCACCCCACTTGCGAACGCCCAAAAAAGTCAGGTGCACCAACGTGGCACCAACATGGAGTAACTTTACAGGAATCCCGCGCCGTCTCGGACACAACAAATGTGATACTGTATACTGGGAACATCTAGCAGTCACCTCGGACCCACCCTACATGGCAGGATTTGGTCAAAAGTAATTCAACGCCAAAACAGAAAAGGTGTGTTACATGGATCTTTCATATCAAGGGCGCCATAGCTGGATGTTCCCAGTGGTTCAGCGCGTGAATGTGCTTCAAGTCATCAGGAGGTTGGGATATGAAGCGTCGCTCAATAACTCTCTCAATCAGGCCCAATCATCGGTAGAAAGGGTGACAGGTGATCTTGAAATCAAAGGTCAAATCATGTCAAATCCAATGAAACCAACCCGCCGATTCTCATGCAAACGTCGGGATAGCAGTGCTAACTACGAGCACGTCGGCCCAACGCTATACCCAAAGCGAAGGCAAACCTCATGGTCAAAGGCGGAATGGAGGAGTGGTGAAGGATAGGCTGGGGCCTCTGATGCCTCTTCGCAACATTGGTGGGACGTACAGCTTGTGCTGTGCCAAATGTATATCCTAGTATATCCGAAGAAAATGTGGAACACAATGCACGCATTCCCAACTGATCTCAATGTCGAATTCCCAAACGATCCGACATCTGCGTGAAACGAGGCGGCCAGAATATTTATCTACCTGTCTATCTATCCGCCTAGCTATCTATCAAATCTATCTATTCAATGAATTCTATACAGTTACATGTTTGTATCATGTTGAATCATGCTGATTTATATTGTATAATCGTACATATTGGGATCTATATATTGGTGAGGGCCCCTTTGCATCAAATTCACTCTGTTTAATCCGCTGAGTGCGAAACATCACTCCCCTGCCTACACATTCCCAGGGGCAAGCTCCATGATCTTCTACTATAACCCCAAGAAGCCTCCCCAAATGTCCCTAGAAACGCCACCGTTCCAAGTATGGATCAGTGTCACCCGACAAACCCAACAGCACCTCAAGAAATCCAGGCGCAATGTCAGGACAGCGATTTGCCGCGAAGATCGCTGTGGGAAGTGCCACTCTTCAGCCTCCTTGACGTCTTCCAGAGAGTCTGCAAGCAACACAAAGTCTTCCTCCTGCCGTGTGTCAAGCCATGTCTCCAAGACGATCTTGGAGAGACGGCTGCAGGAGCCGGTTTGAGTGCACGTTTGCGTGGCAAGTTTGAGGACATGATGCCGAACACAACACAACACGGTGCATGTAGAAGTTGAGCCACTGTACTTATAGGATCTTACTGTATAGAGAACTACGTCCACATTATGTTGGGACCCCCTGGCTTCACTAGCTTTGTGCCGAATCGAATTTCTACAGCCAATGTTTCCGCAAGGCACTCAGGCTAATATCACCGCTACACTACACTCCCTCACGTACTTGATGATTTATTATGATTTTAAAAAACCGGAGCCGACGGAGCGAATGGACAATATGCCTCGGTGTTATCTGTCTCGCTGGAGCTGGAGCTGTTGGGGAAAAAGGTGACGTCGGCGGCCTCCTGGCAAGGTCGCGGGTGGGTTTTTGAGCCACCACGACATAAGTTGTGGCAAAGCATCCCCAACAGCAAAGCCGTCCGAATCAACCATTCTGCGGCATGAAGCTTTTTGCGTTGAATTAACCGACATGCATTCAACACCAGATGCGTGACACTTATAATGTTTTGTTGCAATAGGCTAAGAAAGCTGTTCCTTCTAACCAAACTAGCGCATACCCTCCGTGTGGTCAGGGGGTTGTGTTGTTTTACACCCGCGTTGTCCAAGGAACGTGTTGTACAGTAGGCTGTGAACAGTTATTGAACTACAAGGCAGCTATCAAGGGAACAAATAGTTCGATACAGTCCAAAACGGCATGAAAACAACCATCGTCGAATTCATCGCGACCTGATGTTAGAAACATATTTTGCAAAGCACATCGCATCTATGGCAGCACATCATGCATTGTGGAGGTCGGGGGCAACGGCGGTGGGCTCTTGGTCCAGCACGTTACACGTGTGGGTGGTCAGTGGAAATTGACTGGAACCGCCGGGTGGAGCTAGCTTCGCGGTAGCACAAAGTCTGGTGTCCAATGCCTTTTTACAACCTCTTTGTGCTACAATCGCAGTGCGCACGCTGATGTAGCATGGTGCTCACTCAGCACCAATGTAAGACCGCGTGCATCCCGTACTAGTTACTAGGAGATTCTAACACCAGCTCTTCCTTTTGTACTGTATTTTGGTTCCCGCACCCCATTTACAGCTAGAACAGCGCACTAGCTCCACGCTGGCTCCATCCTTCTGTCAAAGACTGGAAAGGTCCGCGCTGGTGTTACCACAGCTATGCATTTCACACCAATTGGGAATCAATATTTGGACAGGGTTTTGCCTTTTACCTATATTTAATAAATAGAATCGGAAAATATATGTAATATATGTCCGAACTTTTGCAAGAAATCGCAGGATCAGCTTTTTAACCGGGGCCTCTGTGGAAAACACAGAGGCTGGACACTGCAGGCCCTACTCAAAACAGCACCCATTTAGAGGTTTGGTACAGTAATAACTTACATACTCTGACCATGAATGAAATGTGTTCGCAAGGCTGCTCTTGACTGTTGACAGAAGGCTTCCTGAAATTCAGCTAGCCAGGATAGCTCAGGCTTGTTCGCCATGAAATGTTACCTAATCTTACCAAGCGCACGGAGAAAAGTGAATTTGTACTGTCTACTCGGTGAAACGGGTCTTTTGCATCTTGTGGTATCCTGGCACTAGTTTATTGAATACATTACATAGTAATACATACACATAGACATAGCATATCCTTGAGGACACCCCTGGACCACCCAATATTATATATAGATTGTGAGTCAATTCGATGAGGGTCTTCAAGTATCTTCTGTTTTAAGACCCTGAAAACCAGCTCCCATCGTGTCCATCGTCGTTTCCACCGTTTCCTGAGGCCTCAAAGGTCACGTGGCTTTTCCGACTCACGTTGGAATGCTGAGACTCCGAGTCGTGCGAGGCTTTCCGCGAAGCATTCTCAGACCTCTGCTGAGTCGCTGCCGGCTCCAAAAAGGAACCACTTCGCATCTTGAGGTGTGACGCCCAACTGTTGTGGAGCTAGGCAAATTAGATCAAATTAGGTTGAACCACACAATTACAATCCGGTCACACACACACACACACCCCGCCGTTCTCCCTTTTTCAAAACAAACAATCGCACCATTCGGCCATCTCGGATGACCCCTTTTCCCACACGGCTCGGCTCCAACTTCCAAGGCCCCGGGGCTGTGAAGGGTGCAGACTTCCAGAGGACTCATGTTTCAGCACCAGCATCTGCGCTTCATGGCGTGACTCCTGAAGTGGATGGATCCCCGAGTGCAGTACGCACGGCCGAGATGCGAAGAGAGATGGCATGTTGGGGCCGAGATGCACAGCCTTTCCTATCTTTCCTCCGTTTTGCAAGCTAATTGACTCATGAGGGCCTAGTTCAGAAAGTCAGGGACCGGCGGAGCTCTGTGTGTCTCCAGTGATGTGCAACACAGCTGACATTGAGGTCTTTCCTAACTTGATTTCTGGAATCAACCTGTTCATCACATCTAAAATCACCAATGCTTGTACTACATGAGGCTCCAACAACCTTGATGGGAGCCTGACAAAACTATTTTGTTATTACACTTTGTAGGTTTGTGTAGTAGTAGAAAGAAGCTACTAGTAGAATGCCCTTGTTACTAGTAGCGATGCCCTTGTTAGTAGTAGCTTCTAGCTACTAGTCGCGGTTCACGCTTTTGCTAGGAGGACATGATCTTCACCTCCTCAGCCCTCTCAAACTCTATACGTCGCTCCTTGCGGGTGTATTTCTTCATTCGTCGTCGGCTGGACCGGCTACGGTGCGTCGCCGGGGTGCGCGGGGTGTGCAAATCCTGCCGCGGGGCGGACACACACAGCAATTTACGAGGCGGAGTCCATCAAACATCTAGCTTCAAGACTTCATATCCATCAATTAACGTTGGCATCGCTTCTAGGTTGGAGGCCATCGCTATTAGGTGTTGTCAGAGCAAGTGACGCAAAAACAACACCACATCCGAGGACTTAGCGAGGTCCTGGTCGGACGCTTCCTCGCCCGGCGACACATCAGCCTGAGAAGATCGCAACATGCAAGAACCGACAAGTAGTGACAGTAGTGACGTGAAGGAGTCCAATCCGATCGAGCCGGGGGTTCTGTTTTGGTCGTTTGCTTTGCATAAGTCATGCAGCAAGTCTTGGCATTTGGTGGCACATTAGGCCAGAAACAAACAGGAAAAACAATCGGCATGGTGACAATCTAGAGAAACAAAACGCTGACTCTGGATCAAGAATCTCATTCTCCAGAATATGATTGGAAAGCAAAGTGCTGTAAGTGTAAGAGGGCATTCTGCTTTGAAGACCATCCCCAGAAAGGAAGAGTCACAGTCCAGAATGGAAGTAAGGCACACAAAAAGAACACGCAAATGATGCTAACTTTTAGCAGAACGATGCAGAACACAAATATGCTCAAACCTTGGTGACCTTTTGTTTTGTCACATGTTTTGTTCCTTTTGTGTACGTACTTGTTGCTTCGTGTTGCTTCCCCGTATGCAGCAGTAGTTATGTTTTATTCGATGTGTCTTTGCCGCTCAAGGTTCTGCTTGAGTCCCGCGGGTCTCCTCATTAAAGAACAACTCCAATGTCAGTCCAAAGTTGGCCCATCGGCACATGAAACATGATAAAACATTACAACATCTCGGGGTCTGCTTTGGGCACCTCCGCACAGTCCACACTCTTCTTCGCTGTCGCTATCATTGAGTCTGCATTCCATGCACCACTTGTTGTCGGCCCCAAAATTGGTGTACATGGGCCAACGGTTCTTCTCTGGCCACGTCCTCCGGTGACGTACTTTGGGTGCTTAGGCGCCTTGGCTCCTAGAAGCAGGCCCACGGTGGCAGAATGTCCATTCATCAAAGCCAAAGACAAAGGCGTCCGCTGAAACACGTCCTGGCGATCAAACGCAATCCCAGGCTGTGCCCCCCGTCGTAGCGGAAATTGGATGCTGTAAAGCCATGACTTCCATGTCAATGTGCTGGAAGTACATGTTATCTTTTTTGCATATGTGTGGCCTGAGTCAACCCATAACAAAAGTATGGTGAACATATATGTGGTGACGTGGCGGGGTTCCTCAAGAACAAAATTATCCCCAAAACAATCTTCCTCACCGTGCCACCAGGACATCATCTGGCCAAAAAGGCCAACTGAAAATCAGGACCAGCTGAGGTAAGCATACCATCACATATCACACATGAAAAACAAACAGCACTACAACATGCCACAAGCATCCACAACATCCGAGCTTCTCACCACTCCTTGGTGGTGATGTTCACATCCGCCTTCCGTGCCAGCAGCACCGCTGCCGCTTCTGAGTGGCCCGTCCAGGCTGCCACGTGTAGCGCCGCAGCGCCTGTGGAGGTCCTTCAGCAGAACGGTCAAGAGCAGGGACGGGAGAGAGCAAAGAGAAGAGAGAAAAAGGCCAACCTAATTATCGATGGCCCCCAATACTAGCGAAGCAATGGCCTCCCACCTTAGTAGCCATGGCCTCCAACCAACCTAACTAAGAGAGAGAGAGAGAGAGTTGCGTCCAAGGGGGTTCTGCAGCACCATGGAATCCATATTAATCCATGGAACACACAAGTTCGAGGAGATTCGCTGCAATATTTGGTGGCAACAACATGCATGAACACATATGAACACTATATAGAGGAAAATAGAGGAAGAATCCCAGCCCGTCATTTATACCATAAGATTAAAACAAAACGGACCGAGACACTAGTCAGCACGAACGATCAAACAGATTTTAAATAAGTGTTGACTGCAACAATGTTCGGTTTGCATTAAGCCACATTCTCAGGTAGGATTGAAGCTTCAAGAGTGCATCATCTGCATATTCTTCCATGTCCTTGCGAGCATGTTGGCTCTGCTGTCCACCAGCAACCTTACAATCTTCACATTTCCTCGGTCAACGTCTTGCAAGTTTGCCGATGTGCTGTGCACATCTCTCTCTCTCTCTCTCTCTGGCACATGGTTTTGGCCCTCAGTAAGTGAGGTCACAACCTGGAAACCAAGTGAAACCAGGTGACCTGCACATCGACCCCACCGACCCCAATCGCCGTTAGCTTTGCCATCCAAGTCAAAAGGGCTACTAGCGATGGCCTCCAACCAAATAGCGCCATGGCCTCCAACCTAAGAGCGATGGACACGCCACTTGTCAAATCCGCACCGCGTTCGTTCACGGAATCCGTCCAGGACCCCTCGTGCATTTCTTCCAGGCATCCCTCGTTGCAAGCGATCGTGATGGGTCGGTATCCCATTCGGCCATTGTAGATGGTCTCGGCCTCGAAGTCACCCTTCATGTCCACCAGGGCCTTCAGCCCCCGAGTTGGGGAGGAGTGGGGTTTTGGCCCTTCCGAAACAAAACATAAACTTAAAACATCAACGAACTAACAGAAGAGCCCTCTGAGTCTTGGTTCTGCAAACCCCAAAAAAACTCCAACAATGGATTCCGGACTCCGCAGCTCCCCATGGGCACACTCCACCAGCACATGACGATGCACCACACTCCACCGCCTGGGTGATGTCCGGATTCCCATGCATCGCCGCCAAGTGCAGCGCCGTGTGGCCCGCGTCGCTCTTGCGCAGCTCAATGTCCGCGCGTAGGGCGAGCAGGGCCAAGACTGAGGCCTTGGCGCCAACGGTGAAGCCGAAAGGGAATCCTCTTGGCCCCAGCCCTGATTAATAAAGCAGTTAAATGCTTTTAACTGAAACCTTCATGGGTTCCTTTTTAAATAAAGGCAGCAATTGCACAGTGGCTTGTCCAACCCCTCCTGGAGTGTGATTGGTCATTGGGGGCGCTGTGTGGCATCACTGGCGCTCGCTCGTACTCTGGAAGGATCACAACACCGCCAGAGTTTGCGGGTTCAAGTGTTTTGGAAAGGAAACCCAACTGCCACTTCCTGCCCGTCCTGTGTTCGTGACTTGGATCGAGGATTCGGGAAACTTAGCAGACTTAGCATGCTGCTCCGTGTCCAGGTTGCAGAAGCAATGGGGTGGCTCATGTCCCGTTAGATGTTTTCATCACCTGATTGCACAAGGCTCCAAAAAGAATCCCTGCGAAGTCTTTGCGGCTAAGTTGCAACTCATTAGACAGGATCTGTGAAGAAACATTCGGGGCAAACATTGCCATTGCCAAACCAATTCTGCAAAGGTTAGCAACATGGATCTGGATCTGGACCATCAGAAACACTGAACATTGAAAGGTCTGTCATTGAAATGTCTGTCAACATGGATCTGTCCATTGAAAGCTGTTTAGGAGCAACCAATATTAATAGTTAATGCATGCTAAATGCAAGACTTCAAGAGAGAAAATATGTCACCTGCCACCCATCTCATGCCATTCTCACCGAGTTGTGTGCATCAAGGAATATCATCACAACATGGCAGCGGGAACCTGAGCCAGGAAGTGACTTTCCATGACATTCCAATTCCGTTCTTGGTCTTCGCGTTCGCCCAAAATACACGCGAACGACTTGCAGCTGAAAGGCAACTTGACTACTTTCGACCGCCACCCCAAGCGGGGAGCGGGAGTCCTGGAGAGCAACAGGCGACCGAATGGAGTCGGGATCTCCGAAAGAAACACATCTGCCATAGCCGAGGAAAAATGGAAAGTGAAACCAATGTTCTGTTGGGAACAATAGAGGGGTCGATTTGGTACCACGTACCTATAAGATGTTCACTTCAGGGTTCCCCTGGTGTCCACTCCATTAATCAACCAACCAGTGGTAAAAGGCCACCTATGACTGAACAATGTGAACAAGCCATAGCGGAACTTTCAGTCAGGACTTTTGGAACTTAAGCTACGTGAACAGTAATGGAATGGAACTTGTTCCTAAAGCCTTGGCTTCATAGCTTTAGGAACCTTTCCCCACGAATGCCCATGCCAACGAAGCTATGAACCCGCATCCAGCCCCAACCTCTTCTGGACCTTCGTTTCGGCTGGTCGGCTGGTTTGGTGATGTCTGGGCCAAGCTTTTGTTGGGATGGGATGGGTGATGATGGGTGTTTCTGTCACTCCGAACCATCGTGAATGTTTCACAGTCGATCGCACCTGGCATCCTTGGTCACCCAATGATTGAATTCTCGAGCGAGGGCAAAGCAGCCCATTGCTCACTACACTTGCAAATGTCCCAGTCCAGCAAGAAGTAATTATTGCGAACGCATTGGTTCTCCATGTCGGTACAATATGCTCGAATGAACATGCCCAATCTCAAATCATCCTCCACCTCAGGGTAGAACCGCAATCCGTGCCCAATCCATCGCACCATATGACATTCCTTTCCACCATGGAAAAATCACGCATTCAACGAGTCCAACGGCCGATCCTCATCCAACGAGTTGAGATGAGCAAACTTTGTTCGCTCCAGGACCTTCACCAAGGCGGCCACCTTTTTCCACGCCGCTCCGGACGGTGGTGGAAACGACAGATCGGCTGGGCGTGAACGGCTCGAGTAGCTGGGACAGTGGACCTAAGAAGGGGTGCAGCTCTGAGCTTGTTTCATTGAACACACGTCAGGAGCCATTTTACAGACCTGACTTGGTCTTAGCATTGTTTGTGCGAATCTTCTTGCAATCTTCTTGTTTAGAATGTATCATAAGTTTGGATCTTCCACCATCCTTTTTGTTCTAATCCGCAATGAGGTCAGTTCTTGATAACAAGAGTCAAGGCATCAGTGTCCTCTCAGCACACATGGTCCCAACTGGCTAACCAGCGTCAGAAACCGCGTGCCAGGTCCACTTTCCAAGCTTTTTTCACCTCAAATATCCTCAAATCATGTCTAGCAGCTAGCGTCTTACGGCCGTCTTACGGTCTTTCGCTCTATCAATGATCCTCTATCTATCTCCGTATCTGTGACACTCTATCAGTGGCCTGGGAGCAGGCTGCTGCCACATGGGTCACTGTGCGTCCCCGGATGTTTCGCCAAGTCAAGAGCTCTTCGTCAGTCGCGCGGTCGATGCGTCCTAGGTCACCTCGTGGCCCAGGAGACCGGGGCGAAGGCTTTTGGGAAGACCATGGAATACATTCCCACGATGCCTAGCAAAATACCTATGGGATCCTATGGGTCTCCTTGCATACTGGAGTGCCCAAGGATTCCAAGTATTTCTAAGTCTCACGTTTCTCAAACAAACTCGAACTAATATCGAACTGGAGTCCAAGTTTTGGAACTTATAGACCAGCGATTGGGCGCCCAACCACTTCTTCATGTTCAAATGGTCATGCAACATGGTTCAACTAGACAGCCCTTGGCAAACCAAACAGCCCCGCAGAACCGCTCACTGGCTTTGGTATTGAATCTGTTCAACATGAATAGACTCTGCAACCACTGTGGTGGCTGGATGTGCTGGGGCTTGGTCAGCGCCTGCTACTGCGGCAGCCATCAGCTCTGACCTTTCCATTGCTTGCCGAGCCAGCATGCGCACGTTGCCTCAGCACAAGGTGCAGTATTCAAAAACAGCTCGTGTGAGGGCCAGTTTCCAGAAAGGCAATCCGACAAAAAAGAAATCTTTGGATCTGCAGGTGTGTGCTGTTTGGTCAACGGGGCTTGTTTCAGCCGAAAGGGACGTGCAAGAACCTCCATGCATGGTTGCGATGTTCTGTTCTGGTGAGCCCTGTGTCCCAGACAAAACGGACCTGGACTTGGGACGAATCAACTTTTAGACCTGAGATGATGCAACGTTGGACTGCTTTCGGAGTTGAATGTGTTTTCCTACCAAGAAATGGCAGTCACATGTCTCTTAAAATTAGCAACGGACTCCCGGACCACTCTTGAATCCGAGTCCGGTGCCCTAAGATCTGCCCAAGGCACTGTTCAACGCGAAAATGCCGCCCTTCTGCTTTCGGATGAAGCCTTGGCAAAGCGCGCCCTTGGGCACAAGTGCCTCCAAAGGCGGTGGTGGAGGGATGACTTCCATAATTGATGTTCAAGTCCTTGGAAGTTATGGGAATGTGATATGGACAATGCAGAAGTCACGAGCACCGTTTTTGCTGAGGCTTTGTCTTCATCCAATTCTTGACTGTGATGATATGTTGGCATACTAGACCAAATGAGAGCCCTGGATTGGTACAATGAATCCACCCCCAAGCATTGCTCAGTTGCACCCCATGTAAAACCCAAATAAAGAACCCATAGCCAATAGCTGGTTTGGTTGGGTCATCTCCCCATCTCCCAATGGTATCGCTGATTGTCTCAGCTGGTTCGTCCGGAATTCCACTGGACTGTCTCACCATCCGTGGAGCTCAAAATCTCCTCTTTGTCCCGCTTGTTGGATGCCCTGCAGGCCTGATCGCTCTACAAAACACCGGCATCTTCCACTCCAAAAATGGAATAAACGAATGCGACCAAAAAGGACGCGGTCTATTGCAAGATATTGCAAGGGAATGACCACAAAGGAGTTCAAATGACCACATCATGGCAATGGTCAGCTACTGTACATTGAATTTCAGGATTGTTAACCTGGAACGCCTAACAACAACCTATTAGATGCACTTGCAAGCACGAAAACCAATGTTAACATTGACCCTTGGGGAACTCAGTGGCAGTATGTTGCAGTACTTATTATGTAAACTCCTTCAAGCCTGGTTGGCAAAGTTCGACCTCCGCATCCGCACGTCCTCTGCGTCCTCGCCTCCACGTCCAGCTGCTCGAGTTTATGGCCTACGATGCGCCAGGAGGCGGCGTCCCCGTCATCGGGTAAGCAAATGTTGTAGTCCTGCGCACGCGTCGACCAACGCGCAGCCGTGCTGGTTGAACTCGGCCAGCACAGAACAGCTGTTGGAATCAGGACATAGTCATGGTGCGCATTAGAGTAGGGAGACTCCTAAAGAAGTACTGATAAGATCTGATAAGAGCACTTTGACGAAAACCCG
Organism: Durusdinium trenchii; assembly: GCA_963970005.1. Lineage (NCBI taxonomy): Eukaryota > Dinophyceae > Suessiales > Symbiodiniaceae > Durusdinium > Durusdinium trenchii. Next base: position 1,608,565 of record CAXAMN010003113.1, read on the forward strand.
GTTGGGCCTTCTGACCGCAATGCCACCCCGGTCATGGCACGCCGAAAACCACTTCAGTTGGCTAAATGCTGCACATTCACCTGGTGAAGGTGACCAAGAACCAAACATGGACACCATGAACCCCCCAAAAACGCGATGTCCCATCCCATCTCCTTCCCCAGCTCATGTGCCAAGGCTGCCTCGAAGACCACCCAGCAGCGTTCCAAGGTATCTGCACTGTGATCCTCCAAAGCAGCAGAACGAGAATCGGCCCCTTGAAACAAGTCTGATTTTTGGCGGGTTCCTTTTGAGACTTTTGGATCTTTTTGAGATGATGGTCAAAACGACGAGTCGGATTGGGGGGACCACCGCCGGTGCCACCGAGGTTCCGTGAGCACCAGAACCCGTCGCGCGGCACGCATGCCGATGGCGAAAGGACATCTATCCAAGGAGGACAAACCTCAAAAGCTGCAAAAGGTGCAGAAGGGAGAGGTCTATCAATCATAGCAATACACAATCCGAACAATCGTTCAAAACCTCAAGGACTATGGATTTGAGACCTCAAACCCCTTTGTATTAGGGTCCAGCAGCTGTCAAGGACGGTCCATGAGCCTCCCACAAGTTGTGGAAGCTGGAGACTGTAGACATTGTTTGATGATGTTTGATGCATGTTCGTCATTTGGGTGGTCAGGCTGGTCAGGCAGTCACCTAATCATTTGGGTGGTCAGGTTGTGATCGTGAAGGCTTGGCCATCCCAAATGATTTGTTTCTCAGTCAACTGAGCTTCTGCCGCAAAGAAGTATTTCAAGTGACACACAGGAAGTGGGTTGACCCTCAAGCCACATCGTGTGCGCAGTAGTAGACGTAATTCCTTGGGCCACTGTTTTTGTAAGTTCTCCACTACCAGTGGATTCCGTTGGGTGCATCGGATCCATCTGGATCCATCTGGATCTTCGCTTCCGGGCGTCGCATCGCTTCGCCAAGGCCCCGCACTGGCTGAGATGTCTCCATGCTGCCACCTAAGGCGACGTCTCCATGTCTGAAATGGAACGAATTTCGAAAGGCCGGGTGTGCTCCGGTCAGACCATTCTTTGAGAGACAAGTAGCCTTGAACCACACACGCTAAACACAAACCGACTTTAGAGCTGACGAGAGCGGACAAGGTAAACGATAATGGCTTGTATACAAAATGTTACAACCGCGATTCTATGCGTGAAAGCCTCCACAGACTCCACAGCTGTTCAAATTCCCGACTCATTCCGCCCAACGCGTCAGTCATCCCTAAGACAAGAAGAAAAAAACAAATAAAACATAATAAAACATGCTATTTTAAAACATGTCAAAACTGGGGTGGGGCTGCCTGGGATCGAGAACAAAGGCACTCCAATATCCTCCAATATGCTCCAATGCAAAAGTGCTCCATTGTTTCAAATCCAAGGAGCAAAGCAAAGCTGCAAATCCAAACCACGGCCTGCAAAGGCAAACAGGCCCAAGTTCTGTGCTACCAATCTGCCGTGCGACTTCCCCCAAACGAAGTTCATCAACGAAGCTTGAGAAGGGATGCAATTTTGGAACTGCCCCAAGATGGACGCTAATGTTGGCCTAATTACAGCAATTCTGCGAATTCCTGGCCTTAATTGGTGGGCCTTCCATGGCTCGGCCTTCCCAAACAGCCTTCCCCCGTGGACCCGTCACCGTCACAACATCCGGGCGGTCGCCTCTTCATCCAGGAGTCGATGCAAGGTGAGCGCGAAATCTTCAAAGGCTTCGGCCCAGCTGTGCGAAACAAAAGTGCTCGCCATGCAGAACAAGTCGGCCGACTTTCCTCACAGGTCGGAACGAACGACCTGGTCGTTCCGAACGACCGGGTTCCGGGTGGAGACCGAAGTCTCGGACTGGACCAAAAGCGCCCCCCAAGGGGCACCGGGACGGCACCAAGATCCGCAGTCAAAAGGGAACAATTGGCTGACCATTTTCCCGCCCCAAAAACCACCAAACACTCCATGAAATATTGATCCAGATTAAAGGCTGAAACCACCCTAATGTAGGAAACCTGCCATACATGGAGCAACTGCCACATCACTAGCATCGTCTTCCTAAGAGGCTTTTGTGTGCGATCCGTGCTCGAAGGCTCTTCTGAATAAATGACCCGACCAACACGTATCCCCCACCATTCCTTTTGTCCGGGGTTGAGGTTTTCAGATTATTACACAAACAGATTAATTAAGGTTGTGGATTTCGGGGGGGTTGAGGTACAATAACACGACACTAAATATGACAAGCTGATTGTGGCAAATCTCGCATGGCATTCGCTACTACGAGTATGTATGCTAAGTTTTGGCGCACAGCTCCAAGTGCCAGATTCCTTCACAACTGACTGCAAGGTGTTCAATGGCCACCAACCACTGAAAGGGCATCAATCCCTTGACGGGATCCCCTCTTGCTTTATGACAACAAAATGCTCTTTGAAACAAACGTGTCCAAGCTAGAGATGATCTGGTGGCAAACTTCAAAATGACTTCTGTCGGATGACAAGCGTCTCGACCAGGCTATTCCTCCGGCGTTCCTGAGCTTGAAACAGCAGATTCGCAAACCTCAGGGGGACTCTATCACCAAAGGTCTAGCCTCAGAAAACGGCCATTGACAGCAACATAACAACATCATCCTCATCCAAAACGCCAAGCTTCAAAACCAAGGCCAAGCCAGCGTCAAAGGTCTTGGTCCAGGGTAGGACGTAGCCTCACGTGTGGTCTTTCTTTGGTTCTGGAAATGTCCGGAGGAGTTGGGAGAACAAAAACCTATCCGCACAAGAAGACGCCAAATACCCCGCGAAAGGTCCGCTCTGCTGTGAAAAGTTCTGCCATATATATATATATATATGATCGATTCGTTCCGAGGCTCATCCCAGCATGAGCAGCCCGCGCATGCGCTTTCGGAAGTTGAATCCCTCCCACATTCCCTCCCAGGCCATCTTCATCTTGGTGGCGTTGCACCACCAAGTGCATGTCTCCCCTCATCCTCTCGCACCCGTCGCTGGAGGCAGCCCCACTGGAGGTGGGTTGAACGTCATCCGCCCAGTGCGTCCACAAGCACGGATCGACGAGGCCTGAAGAAGAACGCAGGATCTGAGTGGCTTTTCCATCAAAACGACCATCCAAACAAGGCATATATATATAGGGAAATCCTCCCCTAGTTCAAAAAATACGTACCAAGAAAAACGGAACAAACCAGATTTGTCCAAGCTCCGAGAGTTGTCAAACCAACTCAGATCCAAGCTCTGTCTCAGCACCATTGCACCATTGCGCTGCTGGGTTTCGGGGATCGTTGAGAGTCAGCCACCCGACTTTGGAGAAACACCTAGACTAATTAGATTTGATGACCTCGAACAGTCGCAGGAAATGACGTGACCAAAAAATTGCCACCTAAATGATGAAGGTGGAAGAATTGGGTGACGGTATACAGACAGGTACAATCAACCCTCCATCCGTCCAATACTTTGTGTCATGGCTCCCTATGTGACAGCTGGATGGTCGGACCAATTGAGCAAATCTCTTGCACTAATCTATTGTGAACATGCAGCATCCAAGCCCACATGTGTTGTGCTGTTACACCGGTTCAGCATACTCGTATCAAAGCAAATCATCCCAGGCAAATGCTTGAGAACAAAAACATAGGAAACCCACCCATAAACATATGTTCCATTAAACCTCGAAGGGCCTTCGCACTTACAGTTCCTGCCCCAGCCACATTTGTGTCTGCGCTTGCCATCAGTCTTACCATCAGTTCGATGTGCAGCGGCATACCCCAAGAGGTCTTCCTTCACAGGCTGACAATCACTGCAAGTCCGTAGCGTTTGGGGATGGTCTTCGCTGGCGTTGAGCGCTAACACGACCATTCCACAGAAATCCTCTTGTTACAGTTCTCTCTATCTCCTTTAGCTTTTTGAGGCAGCATGGCTTCTTTTGGCGCCGGTGGCAAGAAAAAAAGCAACAATAAAGGGCAGCTCTTTGTATATATATAGTTATATATATATACACTTGTACAATACTTATACACTCCACATATGTGCACTGTCCTAAACAACACTCTGTCAAACTCTGCAAGTATTTCTGGCATGTGTTCAGGTGCTTGCCCAATCAAGACCTTGCATACTAACTACAGTAACACACACCACACACGCTACTGAAGCACACCTTGCAACCCTCCCTGGTCACAACCGCCAAATCTCTTTGGGAAAAAGGCTGCGAGTGTCAGCATTTAGCATGGTCATGTTGTGTTTCTCTCCAGAACTTCCACACTTAGCTTCACAAGTGCCGAACACAACAAACTGCTTGACACATTCCATGACATTCCTCTGCTTTGTACTTCAGCCGCCAAGGTTCCCGGATGTAGAGCCAAAGCTTCCAAAGCAAGCCCACCGACATGCCCCAAGCCTCCAAGCGGGCGGAATCTTTCAAAGTCACAGCCATTTGACGGGAGATGATGCAACACGATCCATCGCATGGGGTTGGGCTACATGTGAGAACTGCGTGTGCTCTCTCCATCTCTCTCTCTCTCTCTCTCTCTCGCTTTTTGGCCTTTAGATCTGGTATGTATCTGATATGATGTACATTAATCAATCGTTTCGGGCATTGCCCCCGCAAAAATAAAAGCGCGAGTCGCATCAATTGCACGCATCAACGTTGGCTGGCAATGGGTTTCAAACACTTACACACGCTATATATATATATATATGTTTATACAGAGAGTGGGAGATAATGACAGATATATATATATATATCATTGCATTACACTCCCTGAAACAATCATGGAAGTGGAACATAGGCCCCTGGAAGACCAATTGTCCTCTACAAGGGGGGTCTGCTCAGCTTCCATGCTTGTTTGAGGGAGGGTATATTGCCTTACATAACCGCCCATATTATCATTATGATTCTAACCATTTCTAACCCTGATGATCATCATCGCCATCCCATCCGTCTGTCTGATTGCACACACGCTCGAGCTCTCAAAGCAAAAGGGAAAGCGGGCACAGCGAGTCCCGCACCAGCTCTAATTGCGCATGGTTTCCGCGCTGGCCGCGCGCGCTGGCCTGCGGTTGCTTTTTCTTCTCGGGAAAAGAGGAGCAGCTGTCATTGGCAGTTCCTTCCAGCGCCTGTGAAATCAACTCCTGGGCTCCGAGCATCCAGCTCGGACGACTGAGTCTACGAAAAAATGGATATGGCGCCACTGTCCATCAGTCCTAGGCTCCGAGTTGATCATGAAGTGATCATCAAAGGCTTTGTCGAAGGCGGGGACCCCCAAACCGTCCTCGCAAACTCCGGGCTTCCACCTCAAGACATCAGGCACTATCAGGCACTATAGGCAACGGGTGGTTGGGTCAGTTCTTCCAGGCCTCGCGTGATCTTCGCCGGTGCAATGGTCGCACAATCGCAAGAAACACCAGACCAACGCTACCTTCATTTGTGGGCAGCTGCTGACCAACCAGCTTGTCGACCAGAATTCTTCCTATGATGGCCAATAGCCTATGAACCCATATGACATATCCGCGGGGGTTGCCATGGCATGCAGAATCAAAATGCAACAGGACACAGCCCCAAACTGCTGCAAGAGAATGCAAAAAAGAGGACCATTCATCTGACTGCTCAGTCAAGCAACCGGAGGCTACAGGACATTGAGGGTAAGCAAGTCTGCTTCAAAAAACATGTATATATAATATATATATATATACTATTATATACTTGTTCTAGTGCATGAACATTTCGGTGGCGTTCCTAGCGCTGTTCCCAGGAGATTGTGGCCTTTCCTGACATCTTCATCCATCGGTCGTAAAAAAGCACTTGGGACAAAACTCTATTTTGCCTGGAACGGTGGTCACTATGTTTCATTTCTTTTGCCATGCAGCTCGAGCGAGGGCCGTGACTGCAAGGGCAGCGGCGAGCAAGCCCCGCGTGGCATGGCTCTCACTGGGCGCTGGGCGATGGGCCATTGGACACGGGGCCTATGTGAAAGATTTGCACAGTGGCCGTGAAACTGCTCTGCTCTGTTCAATTGATCTGTCGAATTCCCAAGAAACAAATCAGCGAAACGTCGCATGTTTCAGGGCATACTTTGGGATGAAAAAAACATGAAACAACTCATGGGGAGTTGTGACTCAAGTTGTGCCGGCTGGCTGACATACAGCATTGAGCCACCGGGATCTGCTGGCTCTCATCCATCTGATTTAAATTTCAGGCCCGGCCCATGTTTCAATACAATGGTTGAATGCCGTTGGCTTGCGGGGTGTGGTCAGCATCTATATGTTGCATCTGTTGATCTACATTTGGTTTGATCATGACATGATCTTCAATTGCCACTTTGGGGTTTACTGAGCCAACACTGCCAAACCACCTTCAAGTTCGTCCTCGGATGTTCCTGGCTGTGCCAGTTTCAGGAGAAAAATAGCTCCCCATTCATGGTTGCAGATGTTCAACTTGCAACCATCCATCGCATGCATTGAGATGTAGGGACTTCTCAAAGAATTCCCAGGAGTACAGGACCTCGATGGATGAAACTGATGAAACCATCGGTGAATCAGGATCTTTGAAAGGAGCTTCTCTTCCTCTTCTGCAAACCACATCGGAGTGACTCCGCGTGTTCGGCACCTCGGCTGCTCGGGACCTCGGTCGCAAAAGGCAGGTCACTGTCGGGACATCACCGGTATCCCCAAAAATACGGCAAAGGAGTGTCACTCAGTGGTTCATACAAGATCTGTTGGACCATGTTGGACTCCAGATTCCAATGTCGATATTCTTTACATGCCCAAATTGCCACGAACTAGCTCTGGAAACCAACAGCAAATGGCCAACCTGCGTGGCCCTGCGTGGCCGCGAGGCGAGAAAGCCCCAAATCTCAGGCATTCGAGGATCCATGAGGATCCGGTGCCCGTGAAGCTCATGGAAAATATGTTTGTTTCATTAGGGGCCGATTCATGGAAGGGGGTCAGCAATGAAAGGAGCTGAGCTTGAAACACATCCAGGAGCTCAAGCAAGAATGGATCCCAAGACTTTGAGATGCTTTCACTCTGCATGTCGCTCTGTCACTGTCTCAAATGAGAGTCCAGATCCACTTCCTGTCTGCCAGGTGAATGAATTTGTGAGGATCTCCCTATATTGAAACAAACCTGCTACTGCATGCTCCCTATCAACTGTCGTTTTACAAATGTACATGTACATACATATACAGTATATATATATATATATACAGTATGTTTGTTGGACTGCTGGTAGGACTGATTTCACCCAATCCAAACCCAAAGTCCAGTGAACCCTCTAGCATCCGGGCTGTGAGAGCTTCTGCTCCTCCTGCTTGGCCACGCGCTCCTGCTTCCAGCATGGAGTACGTTCTAGCAGTGAGGCAGTAAGTACATCAAGCGCCCATGACACATACATACAGATACAGTAAGTGACAGTAAGTGCTTATGGCATAATGCTCTACCACAAAATACCCGTCTGCCCTGGGTTCGGCTATGAGTTGCTGCCTACTCGCTCGGAGCACGGCATTTTCGGCCTTTGGACAACATGACTTGTTCAACATCTGTGGCAACGGTCATCCGTCATCCTTAGACAGTGAACATGAGTGAACTGTGCACCGTGAAGTGAGGGAAAAAGACTTGTGTAATCTTGTGTACCATCAACTGCCCTCTATGATTCCAATTGAGCCAACAATATTATTCAGCCAAGCCTCCACTTAAGCTGCGGAAATGAGAGCAGTCGTTTTCGAATGTTTTCGATCAAGTCAGGGATTTCTGGGATGCATTTGCCGTGGTTGGCTAACAGCTTCAAGGGCAAGCGTTCCATGATGACTGTGATGATCATTGTTCCATGCAGAACTATGGAGTTTCGTCACTTTGGTCCTAACCTTCCCAAAGGTGTGGTGAGAGCTATTCTAAGCGTTCATCGAGCGGTCAGAATCCCTCACTTAGTCGACAGAAGGCCTGATCGCCCCTTTTCAGCCCTTCAAGGCCTCTCGCAAGGTGGCAGCTTGTCGCCTCCGGCACAACATCATCCACGGTTCTGAATGGCACAATGGATTACCCATTTCTCTACTCTGTGTGCGTGTGCGCAAGGGACCCAAACAACAGAATGCACCCTACCCAAGTTGAACTACTGCAAAATGTATCAACATGTCCCTGCTCCAAACGTGATCCATGAGATTGCCATACATCATACAATGTACTGTATCACTCCAGTCTCCATCATCAAACATCAAGGGCAGTGCCTGGGTGGCATCTCAAACTGCATGTTCTTGCATGAGGGTGCAGTTCCACCCGAGTAATTTTCACATCCAAAATCTCTAGCCTATCCCCGCAGGCCAACCCGTACAACAAGCTGAGATTCGGCACAGGCACAGGCTCCATTTCTCTGACTCAGGCGATTGAGCCCTCCACCGCATGCCAACGCTGCGCCTACGCATGCTACGTGACATTTGTCACTGATCCCCTTGCCACCTCTGAGCCCGCTCAAACCTCACGAAATGACTTGAACTTGAAACCTACCATGATCATCCATGATCAATGATTGTTTGCCGCATCTCCCAGGTGCAAAGCACTGAATTCAATGACAAACCTCAGCAGGATCGACTACTGTACTCAAGAAACAAATGACAGGTTCAGGAGTTCACACAGACCTGAAAGCCAGGGGGCACAAACCCTCGTATGTCCGATCAAAGCACCCTCCACAACCACATCAACTCTTTGTGCCATCGGCTCCCAACAAAGCCCATTGTAAAATGCCTGCCACCGCGAGACAACCAACCCCACGGGCCCCACAGCCCAAACTGATGCTCGGTCCACACAGTGAAGATTGACAGTTTCAGGTCACTTGAGGTTCGGCTGCTCAACTGCAGGAAGGGCAAAGGTTTCGATTGGTTTCGGAGAAGGTTGCCAACCAGCGGCGCTTCGCGACTTCGCGCCGCGAAGTCGCAGCGCTTCGAGCAGCACTACCGCGGATCCTTGGGCGTGACTCTCCGCAGGTGTGCCTGTCAGCCTGACGTCTGCTATTCAGAAATCAAACGTGGCAACATGTTTCATTGATAGGTCTATTATGATGGTCTACCTGCGGTATGAGTCCTATGACCCCAGTGCTTGAGGTAGAGTGCCTCCTGCACAGTTCGCAATGGTTCTCCTGTTCTCCAAGGCCAGAGCTGTCGCGCCGAGCTCTCACTTGGCGATGGCTTCGCATTCCTCGGGCGTCTCCTCCAGCGGCCTGGCGAGAGATGCGTAAGGCCCGGCTTTTGGTTGCTTAAGCCTTGCTTAGTTGCGGTTTTCTCTTTCCCCCACAGCGATCTCCCAACTCCAGCCCAAGACCCATCATGGCCCATCCCGTTCGAACTGAGAAATACCTGGGACTCCATGTGGAGTGTCTCGAGAGCTCCACCGGCATTGAGCCGATAGGTCAGTCCGCCTGAAGCTTTGCTGCAAATGCAGCCCGAACTCGTCCAGCCTGAGCCAAGCTGAGGCTGCGCAAGACTCTTGCAGATTTGCTCAGCAGTTTCCCCACTGCCCCTGAAATCAGGTTCTCATCATCCACTTCTCGTGTCCACAAATGTCTAGGAGGCAACTGCAACGACGTCACCTGCAATGATTGCAAAGATTGAGACACAAAAAAACAAAGAGAACGAGGCAAAGAGAGGACGCTCCTTGAAGCATTTCAATTTCAGCACACAAGTAGTACATAACATAACTTAACTTGACCACGGGGTGAAGTGCTTCCAATGCATTATGTCATGGCACGTTTGCTCAATATTGTTTCATCCTGCAACGTGCATCCCTCTAACCATTGCGGGATAGCGTCCCGAAACTGATGTAATCACAAAGAAATGAATTCCGGAATGTGATCAGTTTGAGGCCGCAGCTTTTGCAAGATGACATTCACAGACTGGACCTTGGGGCGGGCCACACCGCCACACCATTGCCTATGTGGCACCACCTGCATTTGCTCAATCTCCTGGAGTCTGTGGGCCTTTTCCATTCGGTTTTCACCCTAGTGTGAAGTGCACTCCCTGCGTTCAAACCAATGACAAACGCGGCCTGGCCCTCAAAACGGCGGACATCTGTCCAGACCGGCCTGATACGAAACAGGAGGATATTTGCCCAGATGTTCTCGCCTAATGATACGATATAATATAAGAAATTTTAAATATATATAAATATATATATATGTGTATATAATTAATAACTGAGTCGATGTCTTTCCTCAGTCATCAATAGTCGACGTCTTTCCTCGTCAACGCAACAAAAGGCCCCTTCTCGCCCCGCCATCCTCCGCCCCTCTCGGGGAATGCCCGAGCAGCCACAGACAACTGATCTGTTCGTACATGAACTTCAGGCTTCTCAGGCCTGTCAATGATTTGGTGCACAACAGCTCCAAACGTGGGTTTTCCTGCACACTTGGTCAGCGGATGCTGAGATGACCGAGGGGACTGACGTCGATGTCTGCTTTTCGTGTCAAGGGTTCGGGTAGCCATGTAGCCAAGCACAGGGCCAGCTTTCCTGCAAAAGATTTGCTTCACTTGATTGGTTGTTGAGTGCTGCACCAAGCAAATCAACTGAGCCAGAACACCAACCGAGTTGTGGGTAAAAGAATGCAAAAAGTCATAAGAATTCTCCGCCTCCACACTACGGCCGTCTAATGATTACACATCCGTGGCACAAGAAGCTGGGATGCTTCGTGCGATCATTGACTTGTCATGCGGGACAAAAATGCATTCACCACTTCACTCACCCAATCTCACCCACTTCCCAAAGGGACGCGCAAGGACGCACTCGCTGCCCATTTTCTCTGATCCCAATGCTGTGTTTCGACCTCTCTCATAGGCCCGCAGGATTTCACCGGAACGTCGAATCTCGAGGAATCCTCCTTTGAGACTCTTTGGATTCAAACCGGATTCAAAGACAGCGCCCTCCAAGCGCCAGAAAGTGCCAGAAAGAGTATTCAAGTGTCCTGTGACCTGTGTGCCAAAACTTGGACGGAAGAAACGATGAAACTCCTCAGGTCACGACAGCGCTGGCAAAACGGAAGCAATCTCTGTCACAGCCCATGGCACTGCGGCAGATTCATGAACCTCATGCAGACGTGGTTGCTGAGGTCATGTGCTTTGGGGATCTGAGAGGAAACAAACAGAAAGAAAGACAAAGAACTCCGGGCTGGCGTCAACTGATTCATCCTAAGAACTCCGGCATGGCTGCAGCTGTGTGCAACGCCAACAATATGTTTGAAACATAAGTGTTTGAACTACTCTGGTGCAGAAGGTGAAATCTTCGAAGATCTCTGAAGATTCTGAAGTTGAACTCTACATTCAGCCACCATGTAAGGAAAAAATGGACGGCCCTAAAACCTTGCAGCTCGAATTGCAAGGTTTTCCGCTCTCCCATGTCCAACCACTCAACGATGCCGGTGAAATGCAGCGGGGCTGCTGGTGTCGTACACGGCGCTCGCTTTGTTCAAGATGGCCCCCAACTCTCCGAAGGAATCCTCTTCCTCATCATCTTCCTCGTCATCCTCATCGTCCTCCTGACATGGATGCAACATGACAGAAGTCCACTGTAAATATAAATAACACATAATAAATATATGTGTGTGTATGTAACTACTTGTTATTAGATGTATATATATATATAGATAGATAGATATAATATATATATATACACAGTAACCTTTTACTGCTCCTTCTTACACCTTGCTTACTCGTCAACTGGCTTTCCTGACACCAGGTAAGTAACATTGCAAACCTTACACTGGCATGGCATTTACTTCATGTCAAACATCTCCCACTGCGGTAGCAAGATCTTACACACATGGACCCTACGCAACCTTACACACACACACACACAGCACACCACAGGTTTGCTAACGCAAAGCCGTGGCCAATGGACACTTCTTGCTATTTCAAAAAAGATGTTTTGCTGAATGTTCAAGTTTCACTTCAAACATCTACAGGCAAGTATGACACGGCTTCACAAGAGTTTTACCACGTATAGGTTGCCACAAAGGCCCATAAAAATATCTGAATCCAATCTAATTAGTAACTGGCTGCAATTAGTATATAATACCAACATGTTTCCCCAACAATAAGTAGATCCAAAAAGGATGACCAGCGACATCAGGTCGGGTTACCACTTTTGGTTGAACGACCATCATCGTCAGTGACATGTCTCCCGTCTGCTCTCCTCAGGGCTCTCGACCTGTGCCTCGTAGTCCGGTGGGGGGACAGGCACCGAGCAAGGCGGATCCAGCACCGACAAAGGAGGCCTCGTTGTGCTGAGACGGGTGTGGCGAGAAAAGAAACACTACGGAAACCAGTGAAGGTTGACCAATAATAACTGCTTTGGGACAGGTCAACCAAGCCTGATGTGGGAAAGGCATATGCCAAGCATCGCGCATCTTCAGCAAAACCATTGTGGTACGCAAATGAGGGAGTGCAAAAATTGCATAAATGCTATAAGAACTTTGCAACTATCACAGAGTCATTTTACCTCAATGTTCAGCATCAAAGTAACTTGGATGTTAAATTGAGATGCCGAAGCCGCTTGTGTATGTTCAATGGTTTCACCCTGTCCCCGTCACACTTACACCTTGGCAACCTAGGACGTAATGTTTCAGGGTCGGTCAAAGGTAGATGTGAATGAATAGTAGCAAAATGCGCTTAATAGGGAAAACCCATGCACAGTCGATTGGAAAGCTATTGGCGTGGGAGATTCCAAAATGATGCATAAATAGAGTTGATCTTAGCTGAATGCCTAAAAAGCAAAAGGTTGCCAAACTGTTCAGAACCTACACGTTCATACTTAGGTCTATATTTAGGCCGGTCCACACATCTGATACCCCAAGTAAAAATGAAGCGCATGCTTTAACATCAGGCTTTACATGTAAGTTTAATTGTCGCAGCTAGTATAGCAACTTTAAAGATTTGAAAACATGAACGTGCAAAACGAGCAATGTTGAAGCATTCCAAGTTGCCCAAAACCCACCCAACGTTACATCTCCAAAAATGCAAAGCTTAAGGGGCTCCTTTAAATACTTGAAGACGTTTAGAACCTTTCAGTTCTGCAAACGTTGACGAGGAAAGTCTCTAACCAAAAGTCATTCAATGTCACTCATATGTTCATAAGCGCATAAGCACGAGAAGGGCCAAAACAACGTCCAGTCCTCTGCAACACTTGGGCGGTGAGGGCACTTTGCTCTGAGACCTTTTGAGGACTTTGCAGCGAAGTCCCACGGGATTTAAAGTGTTCACTACAGTGTTAGCAGCTCGCCCACTTTGTCTCTGCAAAGTTTGCATTGTGTTCGCTGAGACTCATACCTTTTGAAGCAGCGAAACCCAACAGTATTCAATACAATTTGATTTTGTTGCGGCCTCTTTGCAATCTGTGGTTTCGACATGTTTCGACTAAAGGCGGCAAACAGGTCCCTCTCTCTCTCTCTCTCCTTACAGTATTTCTTTCCATGGTCTACAAATGCGTCACAAAGGGGCTCTGTGATGGTCGATGGAGTCATTCAGTCATCCACTCCACAAACGTCATCTCTCAAGAGAGCACCGCATGCCCCACAACCCCAGCGCCATACGTCAAAAGCACGCGGCGTCCGCCACATCACGCGCTTTCCGCCTGGTTGGGGCCTGGTTGGGGCCAAAGGGATATCCACCAGACGGTGCGGCCCACTGCGCCACCGCCCGCTCAAGGGTCGCGACTCCTTAGATGATCGACCCATGCGCCGACGTCAGCCCCACTCTGTTGAGGGTGAGGAATGCCAGGGCATGATTGCAGTGCAGGTTGACAACTTCAACATGGATGCAGGACATATCAGGCCAGGTCGGTGACGAATTGTTTTCTGGGAACACATTCGATGCGTGTTTGTTTTGTTTTGGAGGGATTATGAACAATAGCTGCCGCCTTCCTGAATTCCGCATCTGCCAAGCAGCACTATGACACTATTGCGGTGTTCACCTTCATTGTACCATATCACATCCAACTGGACCTGCCTATTTACCACAAAAACATGAGCCATTTTAATGATGCTAATAGTGGTAATAAATAAATGATATGATTAAGCACTGCATTCACCACTGCATTCATATATTCCATCTGTCTTTTTCTATAAATTTATCCTCCGGCTCTTCACCCTTCAGCCCGCAAATGCTGTCCAGTGTCGTGGGAGCAAAGGCTCCATCTTCTGATGTAGGATCTGGTCCGGCCAAGAAACATGCTGAGTTTCAAGGCTCGACTTGAGTTTTCAAGACCGTTCTGGCTGTTCACAACTGGACCACAAATGAAGATGGGTGGACTGGGAATAGCCAAAGTCAAAAAAACACTCCAAGCCAGGGGCATTCCCAGTTTTCTCCGCTTGATATCTCCAAGTAGCTGCTAGCTACAGCCGTAAAACTTCAGAACGCAAAAAGCGCCCAAGCTGGAAACACACAAGAGTCCCAAAGAAACAGGAGTCCCTGGCCGAGGCTGATAAATGACAGAGGTGACATCAAGGCTTCACGAAGGTTAACAACTAACAACCAAAAGCATCTCGGACTTCATAGCAAAATTAGATAACATTGGCGTGCATTTGTCAACAAAGCATTATATATAGACATTTGAGAGACTCAGCTAGTAGACTTCGTTATGTCACAAATAAGCAATCCTGAAGATCTGACAAAGGCCGAGTAGGTCATTGCATTTACAATATGCTGTCAAGACCTAACAGCCTAACAATTCTGGGTCCTTCCTCCTTTTGAGTATGACAGGGAATGGACCATTCACCATGGAGCTCACCGGCGAGCCAACCAGTCGTGGCAGTTTCTGTGGCGCTCTCTGCAATGGCCTGCGAGCTTCTCAAATGTTCCTCGATGCCGGCCTAAGACGCGGGGCCACGCGGTGCGGTTCTGAAGAGGTGCAACCCTCAGCCTCTGATGGTGAAAAACGAGTCGCAGGATTTGACCCACTGCGATGTGTGGAACGTTCACCGCAGGATGCTCATCCTGAAGCATGGACAGTGGCTGCTGTCGTCCAAAATCACAGGACACCCTGGTAGTCACTACTTGTAGGGCCTTAGTAAGGCTTACTAAGGGCAATAGGGGCGATGCCGGCTGAAATAGGCCTCTCAATCTCGCTGCTCATTTGATGCACTGAGGCGAGGTCGAACGAGCAGCGGCGGCGCGAAACTGGGTCAGTCCGTTCCCACCGTTCATCCGTTGGGTCCGTACTCGGCCAGCGAGGTCGGGTCACAAGAACCATTCCACCAAATCCATGGTGTGGGGATCCACATGTGGCACCCAAGAATTGATTGCAATGAGTCATAAAATGTCACATGTTACACAAGTATGTCCTCTGTTCTCAAGGTGTGTGTTGGGAGATGCAGAGGTCAGGCCATACCTTCGGTGGATGTGCCCAACAATCCGGAGGCGCCACATGTCCATCTATGTCCATCTTCTCCAAGCTGCGATCTTCGCCAGGGCCCTCTTGACCAAAGCTGTGTTCCTCAAAGCTGGCGACGCGCGCGCAAAGGTCTCCTGGCGGATCTTGTCCAGGGTCTCCTCGGAGCACTGTGCCGAACCTGCCCCCAACATGCGTTCGACGCGCCCAACGGGCCAACGGGATCACTCTTCCTGTAAGTTCTTCTTGCACAACCTAAAGGGGTTTAGCTTTGCGTATGGTAGACACCACTAACGCTCTGAAAGCCGCCACGAAAGCGAACTCGAACGCCCCCAGGTCGCGCGGAGAACCGGCGGAGCCCTGCGCGTCCAGGCTGGTGAGTAGCACTACTACTTCCCGGTGGCAAAAGGGGGTCTACCTCCGGTTCCGTGATATCATGTCGATATCATGCTCATGTAATTCAAAAATTAATGCTGTAAAATGTTACAAGAATGAAGCCCATGTCTCTTTCTGGTGCTTCATGAGGTCGGCGTTGTGGTTGTGCCTGGCCCATTCCGGAGAGTGAGGCTGCTTGAAGCCATAGTTGGATGATCCTAATTATTGTTTAAGGCGATGTACAGTAGTTCTTTCAACCGATGGCATTAAGTCTACTTTATGTGGCCCAATTAGAGGGACCTACAGCATCTGCAAGTCAGCGCCGCCATGTTGCTCACCTTTAATCACAACGCACCTGGTTCAAACCAATCATCTCTTCAATACGACTACGCCTGAGCCCTGTCTCCTCGCTAGGCCGAATCAACATCAATATAATGTGCACAGGCTGACCATGGAATGAGAAGGCATCAAGCTTTACATATCTTGTGATTTGTTGTTTGGCGAGTTGCCTCACAGAGTCTAGAGAGCCTATATAATATCCATCCCCTGTTTCAATCATATCATGCAACAAGATGCCTTGTGCCTGCCATACTTCAACCCCCCCCCACACCGGCCCACACATCTCAACTAAGTTGCGCATAAATCATTTGGTGAAGCTCTGTCTTCAACTTTCCCAACTCTTTGCCTTTCACAGTCGAGCGATTCACAGTGGTGTCTTCGTCCGATCCTTCGGCACCCCAACATCCAGAGATGGTCTCTCGAAAAAGGACCGTCTCTGGAACCATTTTGGGACGTTGGGACAAGTCTTGCAACAACTTGCAACTGTTGTAGCCACTGTGGGTGATCTTGAACGCCTCCCCGCTTTCCCCATCTTTCCTCCCACGCCACGGAAGCTCAAGACAGACATCACTTCGCTCGACGGAACTGGCAGGATTTCGCTGGCCAAGGTGCCCCATTGCTGTTCTACCTTGGCCAGTGCTTGAACAATGAGTGCATCTTCCAAGGCATCTTGCTTTTTCATCCTGGTGCCAAGGTACAGCAACGAACGAAAGGATGAACACCAAGCTTTTCTCAACACTTCCTTGAACTTTGGCTAAAACTCCAAGTGGTGGTTGATGCAATTAAGGCTGAGGGTTTGCCCCAAAATAGTCGGATTGGAGCCAGGTGTGTTCGTAGGTCGATGTCAATGTCTATGTTTCCCGAAGCATCATTGGTGGAATCCGTAGGCTGAACCCCAAATCTTGCATGTCGCCCACCCAGCCGAAAAGAGTTTCCCAAACACATCACAGCCTGGAAGGTCACTGGAAGGCACAGCCCCGCACGACTCACCGTTCACCAATTCGGCCGCGCACGACTCTACCCACTGCATGCTAGTGTGCTGGACAGAAGCGGCAAGTGTCTCCCACGGTATGCGAATGTGTGCTTTGACTTTGAATCGCATTCCATCAAAACGCAGGTTCAAGTAAGCAAATGGATGTATACACGGTAATCAATCAGCACAAAGGGGTATTTTTGAGAGCGGGTGGTCATGGGGCCTGGGTTTTGGTTTTCCCCAAAATTTTAGATAAATGCTTCGGTGGCAGCCCCTCTCCATATAAACACACATATCTATTCTTGCTCTCACTCTATATGAACAAATATATTATGTATTCCTGAGTCAGGGTAATTTGATTGTTTTGGAAGCAGCAATCAGTCATTCAGATGGTGTTGAACAAAATAATTAGAAAAAAAAGCAGGCCATAAAAGTGGTTGTTTTAACAATTGTCCTCCAGATCTCTGCTTCTAATTATGTTTAGATTTGGAAAGATTGTATATAGACGCTTTTGTGTTATAAAAGATTCTCTACAGATCTCTGCAGATAACCATGTTTAGATTTAAACAACGATATAGAAACCTTGTATGTTAAAAGCTTTCTTCTAGATTTCTGCGGGCAAGAGCTTGCATTTTCAAAGCTTTCCTCAGGATCTCTGGGAAAGTAGATATCCCATATATATATATATATGTGTTTTCATGAAAGGAAAGCTCTTGAAAGAAAGACTTAGTTATTGATATATAGCATGTTTAAATTGACATGACCATTTCCAGAGATCCAAAGGAAAGCTTTTGAAAAGAGAGCTTATATATAGTTTTATTGTAGAAATGATCACCCCCAGAGATCTAGAGGGAAGCTCTTGAATTAGAAGCTTCTGTCAACAAAAAAATCTAACTATTTACTCCAAAAAAGAGTTTTTGTCTTGTTCCCAGCACTTCCAGGGCAAGAAATACTGTAAAACACAGGGTTTTGTAGCATGTGTTTTCTTAAACTAAATAGACTAGAGCTAGAATAGAATTAGGTAGAATTAAATTGGATTTGAGTTAGAGCTAAGATAGAACTGAATTAAAACCGAATTTAAACTAAACTTGTATTGAACTATAACTATAGCCTATTTGAAATTAGATGAGAGTTGAATTAGAAAGGAACTGGAATTAAAATTAGAAGTTCGCCAGAATACGATGTAAAATGCTTGAGCTACAAGCACAGAATTACGCTTGCAAAGATTTCCAACCGTTTCATGTAAAGGATAGAGCGTCCTCGCAACTGCATGTCAAGCTGTTTGGAAATGCAAGTGGCAACCGCATTGATACCAGTCAGCAGTTAATGCACTCAGACTTGTATATGGAGATTTGGACAAGGACAAAGGAAGTGTTGAGCTGAGACGGTTTCAGATGTAAGCAAAAAGAACAGATGCCTTGAGATGAGAAGTAAGCTCAGATGCTAAAACACAAAAACCTTGGGAAAACCATTAAAAAAAACAACAATTCTCAGAGACTCTTGGCTGGACCCTCCAAAATCAGAAAAAACAAAAAACCAAAAAAACGTTGAGAAAACCAAAATAACAAAAAACAAACAAATTCTGGGGAAGTCTTGAGGAAAAGGGGGTCCAGCCAAGAGTCTCTGAGAATTGTTTTTTTGTGGTTTGTTTGTTTTTTTTATGTTCCCAAGTTTTTTTTTGTTTTTTGTTTTTTCTGATTTTGGGGGGTCCAGCCAAGAGTCTCCCAGAATTGTGTTGTTTTTTGTTTGCCCAAGGTTTTTTGGTGTTTTGTTGTTTTTTTTCTTATGTGTTTTTTATCCTTTATGCATATTTATCAGCGTTTTTTTTTGGTTTTGATTGTGGCACTGATGCATTTACCTAATATTTATGGAAATTTATGGAACACCAAAAACCCAGGCCCCATGGCCACCCCTTCTGTTTTCCCAGAGACCCCTCTTCAGTCTTGACGCACCTGCATACAGTAGAACAGTAAGCCACGTTTTGGGATGTTCAACAGTTCAACCTTCCTGTGTTAACCCTGCAGTGCCCGGGTCTTCCCGAAGCCAAATCAGTCCGAGCATCGGTACATCTTCAAGCCGCTTGTTCAAACTATCCAAGCCTGGGCCCCCAAAAGGAATCTGGAGGGTTCTGACTGAAGAAGCAACGGCTAGGCTAGAGGCCTCCGGGCCAAATTAAAAAAACAAACACATTTAGCAAAACACATTAAAAACACAACGCAAAAACATAATCTTCAAAAACAAAGCATCTTGTTCTGTTTCCTTTCTCATTCTGGACCTCCAAATCAGCCCCCGGGCATCCCCGGGCCAACTCCAAAAGAGTTGCATGAGGTCTTTCGGCTCCAGACCGGTCTTTCCACTGCACAAGGAGAGTCGGTGAAAGAACTCGCGTCCCTACTGGCCCAGCATGAGCCGGCTACAAATTGTTAAGGGATTTGATTTTTGGGGAAAGAAGTCAAACAAAAGCCTCTCTAGAAGGGACAATGGACCAAAACCATCCAAAACCCATTGGTTGGAGGGCCTCCCTTTTGTACATGAGTACGTCTATATACATAATGACCCGATAAAGGGTGCCAGGAGCTTGATCAGTCTTGCGCAGGCCAGTGTCCTGGATTCGGCCGGTGTAGGACCGCCCGTTTTTGCATAGTGTCCACCCCCAATGAAGAAACCAAACACGACGTGCATCTAAGGAGCGCTGATCCATCTCTTGCATCGCAACGTGCAAGTACTTCCTCGGGCAACACTCGGCACGAAAGAACGAATAAACATAACACAAATGGATTGCTAGTAGTAACAGGTGCCACGCTAGTAGTAACAGGTGCCTTACTAGTAGTAACAAGAAGCTACTAGGAACAAAGGGCATCGCTACTAGTAACAGGATTTGTTGACAAGCTGGAAGGTGCAGGTTGTCATGTTGTCTGTGTTCCTGGGGGTGCCCCATTGTTGAGCCATAGCCGACCGAGCTCGAGAAATGAGGACGGAACACACTGGTCTCAAGGGCCTTCAGGTTGCGACCGTCACTGCTCCCAAAACTGTGCTGACAGATTTTGGACGAGAACCCACCCAAATCTGCCCAGTCAAAAAGAAGGCTAAAGGGACTAAAGGGAGCAATGCTGATACAGGACCAGCAGACCTAAGGATGAGGTGCAGAATCCCTGAACCTTCGAACTTGCCCAAATGCTGTGTTCCTTGGGCCTTTGAGCCTGCTTTTAAAGGGCTCTTGCCTATGCCCAACGGTTCCAGCAAAGGGTTGGGGCTTTCGGTCATGTGATTTTCGTGCGTTTACTGGAAGGCTTTCTTCGGACGTGGTAGGGCCAAAGAAGAAAGAACACTCCTTTCTTGATGCTGTCGGTGATATGCAGGGCGGTAGCAAGGAGGAATTGCGAGAAGGCACTCCGATTGATACAACGTATGTTGGGTTATTTTGCGCTTATATACCATGTAGATCTTAGATCCCATGTATCAAATGAAGGTCCAGGTCTGCGTAGTTTGTAAATGGGTGGGGTAACTTTAAACGTGTCTTCTTTGTATCCGCGCTGTGCACCCGAAGCACAGAACATCACAGAACAAAAAAGGCAACAAAGCACCATCCCCTCTGACCTTCAACATCTAGCGCCTCAGTGCCAAGCGTCAACTCAGCAGAAACCTTTCGTTCAGTTTCTTGCTTCGCTTGCTGAAGACGTATGCCTACATCCTGACGCGGCGCAAGTGGCCCCTGAAGTGCAAAAAAGAGGTGCCGCTATTCAATCTTTGTTGGATTACTACAATAAGACTAGCCGATCAAAGTCTTTCCTCGTGTGAACTCATGTGCCCATTCTTTCGCTCGAAGTACGACAGAATGAATCTTACAGTGTTATGTTATATACTCCGTTAGAGTAACTCACCACGAGGTGGTCGTTGTGAGTCTGCAAGCCAAGTGAGCTGCTGTTAGACAAGCGCGGGTCTTCTGTCGATAGACTTCTTCTAATACTGCAAGGGGCTTGGCATCCTAGGTTGTGGACGTGCTCCCCGCTGGGCTCTCGCAAGAAGGTACCCGAGCTACGCTAATCTACTGGTGACCCATCAAGTCGTCTGCAGAGAGCTCGTGCCATCGAGTTTCTCTCACACGATGCCGGAAACCAAATTTCACCTCATCATTGGGAGCCGCACCCGTCCCGCATGAAGGTCATAAAGGGCCACTCCCTTCACAAAAATACTGCGAACTCCTTCGCTGCATCGAACGCTGCTTCAGAACCACCGCACTCCCCGTTTCCGCCCAAAACGAAACGGCTCTTCGCCCTGAGCCGCGCACCTGGAGGATCTGAGCCTTGAACTTATCCACCTCCCTCTGTTGCACCCCATGGCGGTCCGAGGCGAGCCCCGGGGGCGACATTTCATCGAACACAGCTGCCATCTGGGCCACGTCAGCCACGGTCTGTGGAGGTGACGAGGACTGAGGTTGGAGAGGAAAGGGATGGAAAGGGGTTTGAAAGAAGCATGCTGCAGTGACCGGCTCTCGGTCATGCCTGGTGAGAATGAGTAATTACTAGAATGAGTATATAGATATAGATATATATATTATATGGTACCTATATATATATATATAGGCGTATACGTTTTGATGGCCCAAGGCGGCTTGCCTCCGCCAATCTGAGTTCAACAAGTTAATTATTTCCCGTGAAGCTGGACAATCACCGCAGCTTCCTTCAGGACACTGGAACCTAGCATTGCCCAAAACAAAATGATCCCATCTCCAGGGTGCGAACATGTCTAACAGGGCTTCTGAACATCAAGAAACACCCTGGGGCTCCAAACTGCATCCTGACAATCTACCTTCTGACCATTGCAGCTACGGATGATAAGCTATAAGAAGTGGAAGGTGTTTCATGTTTTTTTCTGTTTCACGCGTTTCGGTACATCCCACGTTTCGGAACATGTTCTGTCATCTACCCGCATCGGCCTCTCGTATGGCGCATCAATGCCTGTGAAGCCTTTGATCTTCCCCTCGCGGGCTTTCCTTAGAAATCAAGGACATCACGTGGAACGACATGAACATCCATGAAAATGCCGGTTCTTGGCCATGCTTCGCCATGATTAAACCTCTTTCCCTTGGCCACAGGCTTTAGCAGGACGTTGTTTCAGTCTTTTTGAATGTTGCATCGCTCTGGCTCTGGATGCCCTCGCTTTGGGCGAGTCCCTTTAGTTTTTGTAGTTTAAGGCAGGGTTTGGTTTGGTATTCTGGGTTTGACTTTCAGGGTTTGGTTTCGGGCGGCTGGCTTGGCGTCAGCTGTATTGACATGCATTGACTGTATTGGGTTGGGGGGAGGGCGCGGGCAGGCCGGATTTTCGAGTGCAGGTTTCCTGTCAAATGACCTGAACATCAAACCAGGCTACCTATCAAGTTATCAAGCGAATTCAAAGGCAAGGTACATAGGTTCCAAGCGCCAGCCTGCTTGGCTTGTGATTGCCTTATTATGTATCTACCGGTCCGACGCTTGCGTTGTTTCTTCCTTGCTTTCAACGCACCTACAGTACCGTGTCGGCTGAAAACTTGAAACACCGCACCCTTTTGCGTGGCGCCAAGCAAAACAGGAGCCCTTCAGCCGAGCTTCTTGTAAAGGCCCTTAGGATCTCTGCTCTCCACCGCCGACAAAGGTGCATCCACGAAGACTTCCATGAATGGCAGGGAAGCATTTTTGTGCACCTGAGTCCCAGCAACCATCTCAAACCGGATCTATCTGTTCATCTACATCCAGTCAAACCACACATGAGTCTTCGCCCATACGACGTCCATGCGTATGAACATACACACACCTCGTCCTTACATTGGAACAATTGCGAGCAGCGCGCCCAAAAAGCATCAACCGCCCGAGACTCACAACAGAAGCACCTCCCTTAGCAACAGCACCTCCCTGGCATAGTCGCGGTCCGCTGCATAGGGCGAAATCAGCCCGGCAATGACGATGGCCCCTGCCTGGCTGAGAGCCGGGGGCGTTTCTTTTTTGGAAGGACCGTCCCTGGGATCTACCTGGTACCGATCCAAAGATTCAAAATCCTTTCAGGGTAAGGAAACACAAGGCCCAAATGAAATACAGTCTCCGGTTCGCAGTTGTAGTCGTGAACGGTGATGGGAGGTGGCGGTGGTGGTGGTACTATGAGGAGCAGCAGCAGCAGTAGTCATTGTCGTCGTCGTTAGTAGGAGTAGTGGCAGTCCTTTGTCTAGTACGAATATCTGCCTAAGATTGCCAAGCAAACCGGCCCGCGGCTTCTCTCACAAACTTGAAGACACACTTCTCAAACACTGTCAGTAGACAAGTCACAACCTTCTTCAAAACAGGGAGCTGGCTAAAACTCATTGTCAATCCGACCCCCTTGAGCATGAGCGGACCGCTCAAAGTGCCGAACATCTTGGAGTTTTTTCCTGCTACTAGGAGCAAAGTGCATCGCTACCAGGAGCAAGGGCCTTACTACTAGGAACAATGTTTGCTAGTAGGAACAATACAATAAGTAAATAGAATTAAGTGTAATTAAAAGCAAAGGACTGGTCTTTGACAAACATACGAAGGGCCACCCAAAGGGGCCAGGGAGATATCAGCATCCCTTGCGCCAGTCCAACGGCGCACTGCCCGTGCGTGGCTCGGGGTTTAGCTCACTGGCTCACTTGTGCCAACATCCAAGAAACTGAAAGAGCATCTTGCATCTTGTTTTTCTTTCCATGAGTTCCTTGGGCATGGCGTAGGCCCCAATTGGATTAAAATTAGAGGGTTCAAACAATAAATGACAGTGCATCTGAATTGTTGGCTTGCCCACCACTGCATTCCTCTTTGTCTCACCCAGCCTCTGCGAAGAGCTTGGAGACCTTCCCAACACCCAGGGAAGTGACACTTTTGCATCTCAAGGGGTCAACTCGTCTATCAAAACCAAATCTATTCAACACAAACATGCTGTACCTCTGACAAACCGACAATATCAACAATGAATAACGCTTTCATGTCCTTACTGACCTCAAGAACATCCAAGAACCCTTCAGGCACTTGGAATTGAGCAGGAAAAATATGGAAAAATCTATCTGCCTCACGGAACTCCGTGCCTCTGAGACACGTCGGACATTCTCTTTGCGATCTTGTGGGCTGAAGCCCAAGTCCCTGAAGCTGAACGAGGGTGATTTCATCTGCATGGGGGTGGGAAACAAGAAACGAGAAAGGTGTTCATTTTTTGGTCGGTTTTCCAAAGATTCAGATTCCGAACAGAGCTGCATAGAGCTGCCAAGGCCTGACACCTCACAGATGCTGTTCGCCTAGGTGATCCTAAATTCCTAAGTGTGGAAATCGTACAAGTAACAAGAAGCTACTAGGAACAAGTGCATCGCTACTAGTAACAAGTGCCTTACTAGTAGTAACAAGAAGCTATTAGACACAATAATAAGTATGACAGCGCCATGACTTTTCCCGGTGGATCATCGGTCGCCTGTTCAATCCGAAGCGGAGATTGTCTCCATCCAGGCGGTACCTGACAGAATCAAGGCGGTATCTGATCAAGGCTTCTGAAGGGTCGTGAACTAATTGCCCTATAAGTTCATGATTATCTACATGTGTGTGTGTGTGTCATGTAGTAAGTGTCACTTCCTCTCTGTCCATGCATGTATGTATATATTTTGTGTATTTACAAATGTACATTGCACAAATGAATAACACCATATTCATATGTATATATATATATACTTCCAGCTGCGGGAGGGCAGAGTGATTTTCGCACTGCGTGAGCATCTGACCTTCCCAGCTGTAGGACGTCTGGAGTTGAGCTTAAGTACCATTGGGCCGGGCACCGAGACAAGGCGGCTCCATACCGCCACCGATTCCTCTCCTGGACTTGTTTGAAGCGAACCACCTCAAAGGTCCCAGCAAGGCCGGCTCGCTATTGGGGCCCTGGCACGAAGTAGCTCTTGGCCTGGTTTTCAGCCAGCGCACGTTCCAGGGCGACCTTGGATCGTTACGACCTAAAACGGAGGCCATGAGATTTTGATGAACAAGGCGATCACGCTCTTCCAAGACTTCCATGGCAATGATTTCAAGAACTGTTGGCTTCCCTGCCAGGTGGCTCAATTGAAGCTAGGGTTCCCTGCACTGATGGTGCTTTTGCCACTGCCTGACAATCCAGTCCTGAGTTTCGACCCAATTGATTTGGACCCATCCAGTGACAACCTGACCACTCTGATTTGGTATTCTGATATTCTGATCTGACTGGATTTGCCGATTCACCCTTTCTCGCAGTCGAGGCCTCGCCGCTTCTCCAGGCACGGCTGCGATTCATTCATGTCCTCTTGAGTGTGGTTCAATTGGCGCTTGCTCGGTTGTCTTCCCCCCAAGGACCAGCACGGACTGCAGCGTCGCCAAAGAGCACTAGTGGTCAAGGATGTGTTACTGTACGCCAATTGTGGATACACTCGGAGTGACTAACATGGAAGCTCCCCACCGCAATGGTCTGACCGTGTCGAAAACTGTTGGACAAAACCGCTGGGCACAGCCAACTACGCAAGCCGTGAGATCAGTCAAGGAACATCCACAAAGTCACTCCCATGTGGCCTCAGCTCACTGCAAACTGACTGGCAAAGCTTCACTTGCAAAGGTGCGTCAAACTCAACAATTGGGGTTGGTGCTGGGTAATTGGTAGCCCTGACACTGCCATTTAGGCACCCATCATCCCCTAATCCAATCAATTTAATATATATATAGAATCAGCCAGCCCAACTGTCAGTGCCCATGCCTCAATCCCATGCATCTTGGGGTCCCCAAGCCATGGTTCTTCCATTTGGCTTCTCGGGAGATGCCTTCGTGGAACCTGGGCTGCTCGCTGAGCACTGCACCAATCAACGTTGCAGTCACAAAAACACAGATCACCAAAAACGGACATGAAATACCTGTATATAGACGGGTTCAAAAGGTCCTAAAGGTCTAAAAAGGCCTCTATACCATTGACCCACCGTCTGACTAGATCACATCAATATACAAAAAAGGACATCCTGAAGAGTCTTCAGGGCTCATCGGAGCTTTATTTGCAAAGGCTCTCCTGTGCAATGTGCTACAAGGGAGCTATGAATCATTCAAAATTGAATGAAAAGACTTGATTCAAATCGATGATTGTTCGATAGGGGTTGCCGCAGGGTGTGAGAGATATTTATTATCGGGGCTGACCTATGTATATTGCAACAAAGTCCATCAAACATTTCAGCATGGCCTACTGATTAGGACTCGGGGATTAGTTAGACAGTCTTGGTGAGACAGTCTGTTGACTACTAGGCGATGCGGTAAACCCCACCTCTATACATAGAGTGATAACATTGCACATTGTGTTTGGATGCTGTGTTCTAACATGACAAGTCTCCCACCTTGCAAACTCAAACATGCTCAACACACATGTGGATATTGGAAAAAGATTGAAAAAGACCCGAGAAGACCCCCAAACCTCAAAGAACAGTCGTGGCCAAATTCGGCCGGCTGGATATCAGTTTGGCCCAAGGAGCTTGATATTGGTGCTCTTCACCCCTTCTCCATTGGCCTGGCCGCTGCCAACTATGTCCATATGGTTGGTTTCCAAAATGTCTTTTCCCAAAATGGTGCACTCATCGCAATTCCATGGGGGCCCGCTTCTAAATCTCCTTTAAACTCCAACCACACTCAAACCACAGGGATGTTAAACATGAAGGCATGTCAACTGCAAAAACTGTGAGAGGTGTCTAGCGCAGACCTTTCCAGGGGCCTGGGGCCTGTTGAGCTGCTGGAGCTGTTGTTGCTGCTACTGCTGCTGCCGGACTTCTGCAGTTGTTTCCCACTTTTGTTCTCAGAAACCTTCAGGACGACATAGGAAGGATGTAAGAGCTGACTCAAAAGATTTGGATGTTGGATGGGCGAATGGTCAAGAAATGGACCGTCGTCTAGCGCGGCGCTAGCGCGGATCTAGCACCAGCCTAGCGCAAATATCTCCGTCGATTTCTTTATCCTGTCAGATTTTTTTTTCCTGCGTGCTTGTGCAAAATGTTTCTTCTTATTCTTCTTCTGCTTTGTTTTTCTTTTTCTTGTCTTGTTCTTTTTCCTGCTCTCTGCTTGTTTCTTCTTTTTCTGCTTGCTTACAGTGACGCCATAGTATCCTGTTATGAAGAAACCTAGCGCCAACCTAGCGCCAATCTAGCGCTGCCTTGCTGTATCACCATAGTCTGCTGGGGGCCCCGCTTCTAAACAAAGACTTAAAAACACATCTCCAACCTTAAAAGTTTACGTTTATCTATATATTTTGAGTAGGGCTTTTTGAGCGCAGTCCATATGAATGTCTGCGTAAGCCCATGCTCAAAACCTCAAAGAACACATTATATAAAGAACAATCCAATCAACCTTCAAAACACACAAATATGTTTCGGTCGTCCTCCTTCCTGCTCTGCTGCTCAAACTTGCGGAGGGGTGACGAAAGGTAGACAACACGTATCATGGGAGAGGCAAACAATCATCTGGCAAAGGGAAATATGTAGGGATGATGATTCAGATGATGATGATGATGATGATGATGATGATGATGATGATGGTGGTGATGGGGCCAATGAATAGAATTATTAATGTTGCATCCTAATTAGTAAAATGGGACGGAATAATAAAAAGTCTTTTTCACCCAGTGTCTTTCTTAAAGCTTTGCTTCTTTTTTCTATTGTTCTGCTATTGCTCGCCCTTTAACTTCCTTACTTAACTCTCCTGAGGTTTGCTTGATACATGGAATTATGACCTCAAAATTGTTTTCAAACACGCTTATTACAACGGAACGACTTCATTGCTCCAAACAATTTTTCAAGGGGGGTAGTACACCAGCCCAGGGTAAGTGAATAATACGAATTGTTTAGGGGGGTGGGATTAATATGCAAACTTGGAGCCCTAAGGGAAAAATCTAACTTTATTATTGTCAGGTAGCTGAAGCTACCTTTCGTGATCTGAAGATACCTATTGTAGGGTTGACAGCCAAGGAACAAACAACCAAACCAAACCAAACATGAAGCGTCAAAGACCTGAGTCTAACAACCAACATGCAGTGATGTAGACTGTTAATTAATAAAACACCACCATTTCAGGCCTGGGGTTGAAGTATAATCAAGAGTCTCCATTACCTGTCAGTTCACCAGTCCCATCCCCAGACCTCGAGACATAGGCTGAGTCCCAAAAGGCCTCAACGATGCGAGTCTCGCTGGGCCGCCCTTTGCGATCGTGCTGCCGCACCCATCATCCGTGGTAACCCGGTAAAGCTGCCATGTGGTACAACGGTACAATCATGGGTCAAACCGTTTGACCATCAAATCTTAGCTTATGTTCATGTAGCGATCAACTCTGCTGCATCCTGATCTAAACATACTTTGGAGGTTCCGGCGGTTATCAGCAATTAAGCGTTTGATGTTTGACTGTTTGATTGTTCAAGGGCCAGAGCACCCTCCTGGTGCGGATATATCCCAACAAACTAGCTGCCCACCTAGGACCTACGGTAGAAAACCATTCCAAATGCAAATCACGTGCTGGGGAGGGTTGCAGGGCACTCGGAATCTCTCTATTGACAGCCTGTTGAAGTCACGCCAACATGACTGAGTGGATGGCACAGAGTGAGTGGCAAACAATAAGGTCCGTTACGAGACCATGTTTCGTCCTCATAACTTATGTGTTTGGGACATCTATCATCTGTCCTGTCAGAAGCTATCAATCTCTGGAATGACAGTTTGGTTAAAGAAGAGACGGGAACACGGGACCTCACAGCATAGTGCATATATCTAATTGAGGAAAACCTCTACACACAGCATGGCGGTCTTCAGCCATCCTATACTCCAAGGTATGTACTGCTATGTGAATGGATAGATCTGTGAGGGAGAAACACCAAAGGCCATTTTGACAGCTCCGCGTTTCGCACATTGGCCATGGGGACGAAGAGGCGCTAGTTCACGATCTGACCAGGCGCCATGCTTTGAACCCTCGGACCGGCCCCTTGATCTACGGTGCACAGAAACAAGGATGCCCCAAGCAGTATCCGGTGAGAAGGGTCAACAACGCAAGGTCTGTACCTTATACTTTGCTTGGGAGGCAACTTTCAATGACAGGATACTCTGTTGTACACGCCATGCAAGGTTTAGCAGGTTGAGCTTTGGGCCCAGGCCACAGAGATCGCCAGACCCCAAGGATCTATAAGGAAACAAATGAAACAGGCAAGAAAAACGATTGCTGCCGGAACTCTGAGCTGTGCTAAACTGACTGGCCACATCCATTGTCCGATCATCACTACACTGGAGCCTGGTCGCGTCCTCACGGACCGCGCGAGCGGCACGGGTTCGGCAGGGTGTCCGACAAATCCTCTAGCGACCCCCAAATGCTGCGACATCTGCTGCCAAATCTTCAATAAAAGATCAATCATACATGTTCCACCTACCAACTTCAGCGTATCTCCTGAGCTACTCAATTCAATTCATCTCAATTCGTTCCTCCAGGATTCCTCCAGTTGTACCTCTGCCGTCACCGAACCCTCGCTCCCTTGCGCGGATGTGAGAGCTGCTCGCGCCGGGTGAAGCGCCGGCGCCGGCGACCGGGTCAGCTACCGCCCTCCGGCGACGCCCAGCTCCGACATGCTCCCGACGTCCAGCGCCGTGGCGTCCACGCTGGGCAGAGCTCCCGCCGCGGTCCGCGGCGAAGCCTCCGGGGCGAGGTCGTCTCTTTGGACCTCGGAGGCGCGCCGGCAGGGGTCGGCGAAGAAGTCCGATTCACGGAATGTTCGCAAGTCGGTGAGATCTGAACTTCATGTTGGGCCACAAAGGTGAAAGCAAATTAATTTTTGTGAACTGCATCAACAATATAAACTGGAATGCGCTGCACTGTAAACAGAATACATCCATGCCACTAACTTATAAATTAGGTCATTTAATACCTAGCTTTATTAAATGTTAAGTTTCTCGTAGACTCGTAGCAAATCATGGCTATATATCGGGCCAATCATCCAAAGACTTGAACTTCCGACTCCACTTTGTCTTGGACGCCCCGAACAAACTGACCCAGGGCGGACCGTACCATCTCAACGCCACCCTCCGAGCGGCATCACCCGACTTCGGCGACCTCGGGGGGTGGTGAACGGCAGCTACGAACCAATGAGAAGAAGGAACCTCTGAGCCAACCCAAACCATGTCAATCCCATCAAAGAAGCCATCTCAAGGCCAGTTTTTGAAACACTGGGACCGTATAGAAAGGAAAGAACATGAAAAAACAACAGGTATTGAAAGTGTGTTTTCGGTGGCTCTAGGTGGTGCAACTTCCATCAGCACATCAACACTAGTGCCAGCTCATGATTGTACTAAGGACCATGAATCTGTCCTAAAAGAGAGCTCATGTTCAAACTTCTGGATTCCAAAACTGGCAAACAAATCTGCCCAGAGTCTACCCATATCATATATATATATTGTATTCTATTCATTTGCATTCTATGAATGGTTTAGGGTAGGCTCCGAGTACACACCGCCATAGTGCCGTAGGTCAAATATCTGGAGGACCAGTTGAGCGGCGACCACATGACAGATTTGGTGAGTGCCAAAGCAACATGGTCTGACATGGTCTGACCTTCCTGGGTTATTGTTCATTCAAATTCTGTTTCTTCTGAATCTGAGGCGAAATCCCACATGCTAGGGCAGAGCAAGGACACAAGGGGGCAAAACAACATTGGGAGGTAGCAGTAGGTTTCTCGGTACATGCTTCGCCAGGAAACTACCGTGTGCATCACAATGCAGCATTCAGTTCTCATTTCTATAATTTCTCCAGGCGTCTCTTGCTTGCAATCAGACCGCATACGCATTGACTGTTCTGAGACAAAGTTGGCAAACTGAGCCAATTCATCTGAGAGTTTTTTGAAGCTTTCACCTTGGCTTGCGCCGCTTTCGCCCCAGTTTTGTTGGCTTAAGTCAATTAGATATCGGGGTAGGTGTGACACTTTGGCCCCAATACTCAGTTTGCAATTCGGGATCGAGGAAGTACAAAGTTCCTCAAAATGTAAAGCGGGTCACACACTGTGAGACACAAGCGCACCTACCTTCCACAGAAAAATAAAAGGTAAACCAAATGTTGGACGAAAAACATGAAAAACCATCGGCTCCTGCTGTATCTGCTCGAGCTACTAGGTGATCCCGATGCACTCCCCGGAAAAAAAAAAACAACACAACGATAGAAGACGTAATCAATCGTAATTATGATGTAAATTTAAAACAATGTGCATTATATAACATTGAAATACATTGAATATACATATAACAATACTGTACATATACTAACATACTAAGAGGACATGAAATCATGTTCTTTCTGCATGACTGGGCCCCACACTGGTGCCGCTGCAGGTGGCGCTGGGCGACTTGCGCGGTGACCGCGGCGACCGTTCTTGCGCCATCTCCAGTGGGAGCTCTGCTTCTGGCGCTTTGGGCAAATGAGCGGCTTCCTCTCCGAGCGCCCGGAGCGAGGCCGGTTGAAGCTTTTCAAGGGGGAAAGCTGTGAGATATGACAAAATGTCTTTTGTAAAGATTTGCAAAACAATTGTTTGGCCATGTGTGTTTCTCTCTATTCCACTCTTCGAGCTCACAAACCCAGCAGGCGGATGTGTTGCAGACCAACCGCAGTTATATTTCCCTTTCCAAGTGGGCACGCGTCACACGAATGAAATCAATCGGCCGCCCACCTCGAGCAACTGCACGCGACTCTGCAGCTTGGCAACCTCCTGAGGCAAGACAACTCAACGGGCTTTTGGTGAGAAAAGGCTGCCGACTGAAGGTGCCTCTTGAAAAAAAGAGTCCCAGTCTATCCATACCCCGAACATGAACACGGGCCAATGTGTGAAGCGCAAAGGGTGAACTTACAAACCATGTACTTGCAAAGGAACTATTTCGTCATTCTGTTCAGTTTTGCATCCACCTTTGGAGTCTGGCACAAATCTAGTGCACTGACTCCCCATGCCTGCCACTATGGGTTGCATCTGCGAGTTTCCATGGACCGTGCAATATAAAGTGACGTTGGCACAAACCCTCAACCGTAAGGCCACCCGATCAATTTGCTGGATGGAGCCATGATCCATGAGATGACACACACACACACACATACACACGGTCAATCCTGAAAAGTAGGCCCCTGATGTAGGCGATCTGCATTGACGAAAATTGGGTACTTGGATTCTCTTGTGGCTATCTGTCACTCCGATCTCACCCCAAAAACAGGCGCCCAGTGGCCACGCTGCTCTGTCCAAGTTGATCCAAGGAAGCCTCTAGGACTTCACTGAGTTTCACCTGGCGCGTGGCCACTTGGTAGCTTGGTGAGGTACAAGGAGGTGAAGGTCTAAAGATCCCGTGACAAAACCGGGCAAGGGGTCCTGCCACTGATTTTATAGCTAAAAAATGATGGTAGCCACCAGCAAAGGGACATAATTTGGTGTGACCCCACCAAAACTGAAATCCTATATTTTCACTAGACCAGACCTCCAAAACTTGACTCAATGACACTGAATCACTGAATACGGCACATCATCTACTAGTAACTAGCACAACTTACCTATATGATCCTATATGCATCGTTTCGGGCACCAGAAAAGAACTATCAATGCAAGATCATTTTTCCTTTTTGATAATTTCTCAAGTACTTCTGGCATCTACGTTTCTAATTGCCAGCTTCACAACTGGCTATGCTTCTGGTCACACATTTGTAGCCAGTTGAAACTGAGCCATCCACGGACGTGTTCAATCAATGACTTTACGTATCAAGCACCGATTTCTCTATAAAATCACCCTCAGACCCCCTCAAGGGACCATCTCATAAAACGTTTTGTGCCATACCATAACCGCCTAGATTTTATAGTGGATATTGTCACCCCGATGTCTAAAGGAAGTGAGAACCAATGCATGGCTGCCCAGCAGTGGTGGAAGAAACCCCGACCCTTCCCAAGAAATGCAGAATGCACAGTGAATCACCTGGAGAAAACCAACAGACCAAAGCAATGCAATCCCCGAGTGCTCAATGCCTCACATGGGCGAAAGCTCGGGTGGTCCATCCACCCTTCGCGGCCAAGTCACGCAGTGAGTGTTGCAATCCTTCACGACTGCTGTGGTGGTCGACCATGCCTGTGGCTCAACGACCAGTGGATAAGACGATCGCACGCGAATGGGCAGTTCGGCGAAATAGTTGGGTGAAACGGTATGGAGCACCACAGTGAGAACAAAAGGATACATCTGCAATCATACACACGGTGTGACACAATGCAAAGTGCAAATGATGGGCACCTTATTATGTTCTTTTGCTTGAAACCGTTGAGTGGTCCATCATTGCTGCCAGTGCCCACAGTCTTGTGAACACCCTCGCCTTTTTGCTGCATTACGGGCATGACTCGTTTTAGATCCTTTTAGCATTTCAATCGACAACTCCCGTACCATAAATAGAATGTATTGTTCATAGTGCACAAGGAGTTGCACAAGGTGAGCAAAAACACCTATCAAGAAGGATGCAAAACACCACACCACCAAAACAAAAGCAATAAGAACGACAAGAACATTGGAAACGAATGCCAGCAGCAGCAAAAAGGCGGGTTTAATTTACTATAGGCTATAGTCATAGCCATAATATTCGTAAGCTTCTAGTAATTAGTGTAAAACAGATTTTCCCATGTTTGCCCCACGTTTGCCCATTGCCACACTCCGACCCATTCAACAACGAAACCATCCTCTTCCCATTTTGTATAGGATGGAGGGAAACATAGAAACATATAGAGAAGAACCAATGCCCCGGTCCAACACCGACGCCACACTCCAACCACCGGGCTCGGCCCGGCGGCCGCCTGTTGCCAAAAGTCAATGGCCTCGGTGAAGCGCTCCTCCCAGCGCGCCTGGAGCGCGGCCAACTTGGCCTGCGTGGTCGGCCGTGGCCCGGCGAACTCGTTGAGAACGAACCGTTTAGCCGGTGCTATTTCCTCCAGTTGTATGCCTCCTATACGTCACCATTCCTACATATTCCTACTTATTACATATATAATGTACAATCGTCATTGCCATAAGTAACATAGCCATTTCTTGTGACAATGCAATGAGGACTTTTTGCCGCATTCAAATCACCTCTGAAGAAAGCTCACCTCTTTTCATTTACTAAGACTCTGCTGTCTGCATCCGTCTGCTCTCCGTACAGTACCTGATATAAACTTCCAAGCACCATTATCAGCTGCTACAAATTGTAATTAATTTTGTGAAAGACTCTATTTATTAACTATTGCCCGGGCAATTGCCTCCTTTCATACGTATGTGTATATATAGGTATACATATATACGGTATATATAAATATATTATGCACGAACTGACTGACCCATAATAGGCATTGCAGGGAGCAATAGGGCAATTGTGCTTCTCCTGGCGTTTAGCACCCAATCAAAAAAACTATCACGATTGACAGTCAGTTCCCTTCTGGTGTTTTGAGACTCCTGGTGCCACACCCATCCTGGTCCCCAAAACGCCTCGTGCTCATCCCGCTGATCTGCCAATGCCTTCTGCAGTCGGGCGATCGCCGCCGCCGCGTCCAGCGACGAGCACGTCGCTCCCGGTCCCCACGGCGGTCCCCGCGGAGCGGTTCCACCGGAGCCCGGGTCGTCCAGGCGCACGAACTGAGGCCGTGCAGTGGTGCGGTGAACGTAGGGCACCGCGACGGGTCGAGGTGTGGTGTGCCCACTGGTCACCTGAAGGTGAGATGATTTGAGAAGTGGAAAGCGCCAAGAGCAAGGGCCAAGGGCTTTGTACAAGGATTCCACCCTGGATGCCACATGGCTTAAGTGTGAGCTTCCATTCTTTCTGATCTTTCTGGATGTGCATCCGTGCAACCGAGTGACATACACCGGAGTAGTGTAGCCAGAGGCCGAGGCTGGCACCTCGTCCAGATTGACCCTCGAGAGCATCGGCCCAGCGTGAGGAAGGGCGCAAGGCATCTGGCCTTGCGAACCTGGATGCTCTCTTCCAACTTCAAAAATCAAAATGGAGGAACATGTTACTTTGCATGTGTTCACTTTGTTGGGTGGTTGATTTTTAGAACTGCTTTGCTTGTGCGCTTCCTTTTTTGTA
The DNA here is from genome assembly GCA_963970005.1 of Durusdinium trenchii. Taxonomy (NCBI): domain Eukaryota; class Dinophyceae; order Suessiales; family Symbiodiniaceae; genus Durusdinium; species Durusdinium trenchii. Next base: position 1,643,729 of record CAXAMN010003113.1, read on the forward strand.
TGTTTTATTGCAACTGTTATGTTGTTTAAAGTGCAGTTTTGATTTGCGTTTTGTGTTATATATATACTACTTCAAATGTTGCCTCTGTTGGTGTTGCTTTTGTTTTTTTGTCTCGTGATTCATGGTTGTGTTTTGATTGTTTTTGTGTGTCTCTTACGGGGGAAACGGATGAACAAATAAATATAGAAAAAATGACTAAGGAAGGTGTGCTCCCAAAACAACACAAAAAATAAACACATAAAAACAGCCACAAAAGAAGGGATGCTGTCTGCACGCAGCCATAGAAGAAGGATTCAATTAAAATGAACACCAACGGCAACACGACGGGAACATCACACGCCGGGCGCCCAGATGTGGAATGTGTGTGAAGTCCAATACCAACAGAAAAGTGAATCTAAGACACAACATAAACATAGTTTCTCCTATACTGTTATATAATAACATTAACAGCGAAATGATGCGACATGTGAGCCCCAATCTTTGAATACACCAAAGACTCCAACAGACTGTTAAAAAATTCCTTAATCAATTTTAATCATATATAATCCAAATAACAAATAGAGTAAATTCTTCACCCAGACCGAAATATCAACCAAAATCTTCTTCATGAAGGTCAGTGTGGAGTCCTGTCACCCGTTGGAAGCTGAAGTCAACCAGAAGATAAGACCAAATAGTGTAGAACAAAGTAGAACAACATGAATCAAGGAACAAATCATGGGAAGAAAGTAAAACACGTAGTAATATTGGGACAATTGCCATCCGCGTCATCTCGTGCAGTGTCCCCATTTCCACTGTCCGCCTTTCACTTGCCGCCCCTGTCGGACCAAAAAGCTGACTCTGGGCACCGATGAGCTCCGCAATGGCGCTGCCCAAACCCGTGGCGGCAGCGCCTCCGCGCGGGGTGTGAAGGGCGCCGGCTCGGTTCGCGCTGCCATGGGCGCGACCACGGTCTGCACCGTGTTCCGCGGCAAGCGCGAAGGCTTGGCCGGCAAGTAGGACTCGCTGTGCATGGCAAGGTCCGGCGGTGCGCAGGGGCTGAAAGTCGGAGACTGAGCCAACTGGCGAAGCAGCCAACTTGGGATGGGGAGCAGGGGGGAGCAAAGAGTGGCTCACCGTCAAATCGATATCAAGATTATAGATGATTATAGTATATTATAGTATATATATTGGATTATATTGTATTATATTGTATTATATTATATTATATTATAATAGTGGCACAATAGTGGCATATGATTCATTCAATCTTGCTGCTGGAATCTGCAATCACCCGGGAACTCTGGGTGTGTCTTGTGTGTAGGTAACCAAAACCTGTGCCGCATTGTGCCACGGACTCCTGTTATTGCTTTCCGGGATCCGGACGTATCAAGGAGAGCATGGCTGGTCGCGTGCGACGTGGCGGGTGGGCGGCAAGGAGGCGAAACTCGGGTCCCAGGGAAGCTCACCGCTGGAGCTGGGAAAAGCCAACTGCTGCAGTTTGAAAAACCACGGCGGAAGTGCTTTGACTGCACTGACATTGAAGAATTATGAGGTCTGTGTCCCAAGCAAAGGCTCAAGTCAAGCTCATGCAAGCAAACAAGTTGTGAACATGCTTGTCAACTGCCCTGCTATACTCCTGTAATGCATGTGGCAGAAATAAAGAAACAAATTCACGCAGTGGAAAGGCTATCCTAGCAAACATGAACCAAACTATCCTTGAAACATGAAGTGTGGTACTTCTGGGCTCGAAATGAATGTGTCTTTCAGCAAGCAATTGCAAATGACCGAAAGGAGTGAGTTGCAGAAGGGCCGAATTGGTACACATGGAGTCATTGAGTCATGGAGGTGGAAAAAAACGGGTTGGACACCCGACCTTAGCTCTGCAAGCGTGGCGTGCCACTCCGACTCTTTCGCCTGCCTCGCCCGCCTCGGGAGGAAGGTCATGGCGAACGGGGACGTCCATGGCCCCAGTAGTAGTGGGACAAAAATGAGTCAGTCCGAACCAAACGCCCCTTGAATATCCTTGAATGAGAAAGGATTCCAAAATGACGTCGAGTGCACATCAGTGCACCCGGGCCCCATCAACGTCCTACCAGCAGCTTCATCTAAGGGATCACCAAAGGACCGCCCTAGGCCCTAGACTACATTGGCACATGCTGGAAGCTCCTATATAGTTACCGTAGTTCAATGTTGTTGGCTATGATTTATGATGGCTACCAGCTATGGTAGGATGCTCTTTCCAACACTCAACGGTTGGAAGCTGCTCTAGTAGTTGCCTCACACCCACCGGCCGTGCTGGATGCCACTAGCAACTACTGCAATGGAATCAATGCCAACCCACAAACTGCAAACTTCGCACGGAGAGCCGCCTGCTCTCAGCGCCATGTTTTGTGCGACCCTTACTTTTGCGTCCTGGCACACCTAGCGTTCATGAGCGCGCTGGGTAGGACATGGCTTCACAAATCCAGCATCTGATCATCTTGCGCTCCACCTCAAGTTTCCACCAGACAAATGAAAAGCCTGGAGATAAAGGTGATCGGCCTGAAACCAAAACAGCACCAAGGAAATACAACCAAACAAGCTAGCGATGCACTCCAAGTCTCTTGTTTGGCCAGTCCAGCACTTCACAGATCTCGCCCTGCCTTCGACGGAAACTGTCAACAACAAACAGGTCTGAGATGAAGGATCTGCAGCTGTTTCCACATCTTGTTTGGACAAACAAAAAAATTAAAAGGTCCGATTATGTTCAAACGTGCTCTTGATCTTGATAGTGCATACAACCCAACACCAAACTCTGCCTCTTGCTCTATCCAGGCCTTGCAAGTCTGGTAACCCTTCTTCGACGTGGGCCGCATGTAGGCCACATTCCCCGAATCCTTGAGGCCACCTTTCAGCTGCCACGCAGGTGGTAAGAGCTGCTGAGGCAGCTTTTGCCAACCGCTCCTGGACACGCAAGGAAGGCCACAGTGGTCACCAGTCAAAAGCGTCCTGTTTCTAAGAAAAGATCGTCTTCCAAGAGTTGTGCCACAATTCTTGAAATTCTTTGATGGTTCCTGGCTTCACAGGTGTGCCTCAACAGCCACTGGTGTGTCCACAACGGTAGATTCCAATTTTCACGGGGGTCGATCCACTGGGCGAGCATGCGCCCATGGGTTCCCGCCGCCTCCACCACTCTTGATACTGGCCGCTGGTGGCAAAGATTTGAAAAGGCACGTGCAAACACGTGTTATGTTGAAGACTTTTGTTTATAACGTTTATGTATATCTTACATAGTTTTGGTTTTCTAAATGCATGACAAGTGGATTAAACAAATACGTTGCAGTGGTCAATTGTGTCATGCTGTGCTGCATGCAATGTTGCAAGCTGCTTAGTCCATGTACGCTAAAAGCATTGTAAAAATACTCGAATCAAGCAAGGTGGGATTTCCTGGGCAGGATGCATTTGGTGCCCTTGGTGATGTCCATGCAGGCGTCAAGCGGCAAATCTGGTGGCTTTCGATCAATACAGAGCGAGGTTTCGCTGGACCCTTTCCCTTGCAAGCGGCACAGGCAATGCTGCTGCCAACTCAGCAGAACCGGAGGTCGGCAGGGCGCAGTGTTCTTGTTCATGAGGCAATATGGGATTCCATGGTCACACTCCCCGGGATCCAACATCCCGTTGCAGTATTCGCTCTTGGACCAGCTGGCCGACATGGCGCTGAGAAACAAGTTGCTGCTTCGATTCGCTGCAAGGCCAGGTGCAATGAGGTTGCTGTAGGTGGCCCAGTTGGTGGTGAGGCCGTTGTCGGCAGAGATAGGCTGCCCCAAAATCAAGTACCGCCACCGCGTGAAGGCGGCGGCCGCAGCCTCCACGTCGAAGCAGTGACGAAAGCACTCGTCGGGCCGATGGCGAAGTACGATGGTGCCTCAGCCGGGTGGACAAAAGCAAAGTCTGGTCTTCATATGTGTGCTGCTTTGCCATCAATGGTATGGAACATTTGAATAGCTGAACATACCGTACTTCTATAACGTGGGTGAGGAAGAACAAGTTGTCTTTCACATGTATCATGAATCCTTTTTTCTCAGTGTTTCACGCCAAGTCTGACAGCGCCAAAGTGCTACTTGGGTCCATGGCTGCTTTCCCTTTCAACGCTTCTCGAATCTGTTGCGCGATCCACCAGCAGCCATGCCAGTGGACAGCGTAGGCATATCCTTTGGGTTTCGCAATGCCAGAGCGAATCACTGAGACAAAACTAAAGCGTCCCTGGAAAAACTGGTAGTCATCCTGAAGAATCGCAAGATCTATGCCATCATAAGAGGAGACCAGCAGAGTCACAAACCAGCAGTCGCCGGCTGAACGCTGAAGCATGTTCAGCATGCTGGGGCGAACATATTTCAAGGAACGATAGAGCCCAGAGAGGAGGAGCCAAACCTTTGGCACACAAGTAATGTTGTAATTGGAGATGTTCTCCGCGTGCAAGTTGTGGTGTTGGACTTGAATGCCCGAATAAGTGTGAGCCCATCCCTGCACCTGACCTTCCAAGTCAAGTATCTTGAGCTGGTCTTCCTTGGATTCCTTTGCGAACATCTTGAGCTGATCCTCCTTTTCGATCATCTGTAGCTGATCATCCTTTGTAATAGTATTGCGCTGATCTTCTGTATTTTACAGGATCAGCTCTAATAGTACTAACTACCTAGCTAACCCTGCTAGTCCGGTAAGCGCTACCTTTTGCTCTACCTTGAGAGTCAACGCTACGGGGTCCATGGGGATGAGGTGAATTTCAACACCCCCCTTTACAAGGAGCTACCCGTAGGGAAAATCTCGGGGAGGATCAAATTCTAGCGACGAAGGAATCATATTAGAAATCCCTCATCAAGCTCGTGCATGCACTATACAAGGAGAACGTAGCTACCCTAATGTACAGTTTTCGCCTCACTCGGCATGTGGTTAAACATGCTAGGCCCAGGTTAGTGTTAAGCATTGATTAAAAGTTCACTCTCCGACTATGGCAATCCTGTTATGGATGCATTGGGAAGTGAGACAATGAAGTGAAACATCATCTCACAGCGCGTCAGAAGGTGATCTCTATCTCAACACTCATAAGCTGCAAGGCATACCATTTATGGTAGCTATTCAACATCTGCTTAAAGAAATTGTATTCCAAAACGCTCCGTCTCGTCATGCCATCCCTGCCTCAACCACTCCCACAATTCCATGTGATTGGGCCAATAGTTCTCGCCCCATGGGTCATCGCGTTGCCATTGTACTCCAGGAAAATCAAAGGGTTCCAATGGTCGATCAATAGTTCCACGAATGCTGGAAGTCGGCGGCCCAGTTAAGGGTGCATTATGTGACGATGATGCCGAAGCGGATGAAGTTCCGGGTGGCAATGGCGGCGGTGGCACGTTTTGTACATTCCATTGCTGTGGAGCATAAGGTCCTCCTCGAACACTCACCTGCTGCTTATCCTTGCCCTTTCCTCTTACGGAAGGTTGCAACCGACTGTAAAGGTCTGTAAGCGGCGGCGGCTTCGGCGTGAGATTGAAATCTGTCGGCCTTGTATGTACCGGAATGCCACTGGCTGTATTGGGTGGCACTTTCGGTGGAGGAACCTTTGGAGGAGGCACCTTTGGTGGTGGGACCTTCGGAGGTGAAGGTTTGGCTGGACGTGGCTTGGAGATTGGTGAAAGGCCAGTTGCAGGTGGGTTGTTGGGTGCAGGTAACGGTGGCGGTGAAGTTGGGGGACCCAAGAGGTCCTTGGGGATGTTGCCACGTTTAGGTGGAAGGACACGGCTCTGGGAAATTGCTCGGGCGACAGAACCACGCGGCGTCCCTTTTGCGGGAGCGGCTGAGCCTGCTGCCGAAGAACTGCCTTGGCCTTTGCCCTTTCCAGAAACATCTCTCCGTTCACCGACATCCTGTTTGGAGGAGTCACCCTTTCCTGAAACTTGTCCTTGAGCAGGAGGTGCATTCATACGGAATACCGACGAGGTATGCGTCCCTGTTACGGGAGCTGGCGGCTGAGGCACGCCTGGCGGTGGAGTCCGGTTGTCAACCCAAGTTGCAATACGACCAGATTGATCTCGGTCTTCTTTCCTCCTCCACTGCAGCCTCGGTCGTTTGTCTGCATCTCCAATAGTCTCCATGTACATCTGCGATCGCTTCCGCGTCAACGGGGGCCTTGTTACAGGTCCTTGAGGAGATGGTGCTCCACGCTGCCCAAACTCAAGCAAGATCTCTTCAAGCCGTCGAATCTCGTCAGACGACATGTCCTGGCCACAATCGGCAAACTTGGGATAAGGCGTGGCCATGCGCTGTTCGATGTTCATGAAGCCCATCTGTGAAACTGGCTGTCCACGATCGCGTCCCTGCACACTTGCAGACTGTTGCGCGTTTCTCTGATATTGAATGTTTGCATAATTTTCATTCTGCTCTGCAAACTCACTCAAAATCTTGTAAATGCCTGTCGTGTCTCCACGAGGAATACGAATTGAATGAATATCGCCATAGACGTCCGTCGTGGGGATAAAGCCCTGGATCTTGATCTCATCTCGGCTATCGCCAATTACGGCGGCGTATTGTCGGAGTGACATAAACTCTCGGCGATAACTGATCAGAAAGTTCTCGTCGACGCCTTGCTTGAAACAGGTATGTAGGTTGTCAACACCGCATCGAATATACGCGAGCTTGGCGAGGTCAACCCTGTCCAGTCGATCCAAATCACTGACAACCGACTTCCCTTTTGATCTCTGCTTCGCTGATCTCGTGGGCGCCGGTAATTGCAGTGACGCAAACAAGTCTTCTTGCGCTGCATCAAACGCTGTGCATCCTTCTCCGGTTAAGGAGGTAGCGAAGACGTCGTCGCGGTTGAATCGATCGAATACATTCTCATACCCTGATTTCAATGCTTTGCGAAGGCGGCCGCGAGCTGCAAGAATAATCTGACTGTCAACTGACGGGCTACCACGAGCTGGAGGTCGTCCAGACTGTAGGTCCTGCGCGGCAATGCTGTCAAGCATGCTTGTTGCGGTCATGTTCTTGGGCACGCCCCCCTGCTCTTGTAGCACCTTTGCACGCCTCATCTGAAGTCGCATAAATTTTGAAATCGGTCCATCTGTAGTATTGCTCTGAAATACTACTCCGCATCGATGACAAGATGCCATTCCTGCTAAGGAAAGTGTCGTACATTTATCGCAGCTGAAAGTTCGAAGATGTAGAAAATATCCACTCTCGATCTGTGGTACAGCTGTATTGCGATTTGCCTCCATCTCTTCCTTCTTTGCGGCACTGCTGCTAGCTGTGCGTTCTTCGGGAGTGGCGTCGCTTGTACCTTCCAAAATGGTGCGTACTTCCGACACTTTTCCCGGAACCAATGTCACATCATCTTGCGGAACACCGACCTCAATGTTCGAAGGATCCAATGCCTGCGGCCTCGAATAGAAAACTTCCGGCTCCGCATTTGCGCGGGCTCGAGTTGCAAATAGAATACACGTATTCGGAACGTGATGGCTGGTAATCACCGCGCCAGAATTTGTGAGGAAAAGATCAACTCCTGCTTCAATCACATCCGGTGTTGAAAAACAAATCTCCACTGGTCGGTCAGCACGAACACCAGATATCGCCTTCTGGTTTCCCAGAGGTTGTGTTGAAAAGAAGGAATTGCCTTTGCTTTTCGGTCCACCGGCTCCACCGCCGGGAATGAGCCCGCTCGCAATAATGGATCGCGCAGCACCTTCATGCGTTCGGTGGTAAAGCCGAGGTGGTATATCGCAATTCCCGTGCGCTGTCAAACGAGCATTGTACCTGTGTACATGGTCAGGACGGCAGTAGATTAGTACTGCTAGCACTTCATTTGATCGCGTCTCGAGAACGTCGTCAGTGTGGCCTTGTCCACATCGGATCTTGACGGGGGCGGCGAAAAGTTCGAGCTGCTCGTTCACACGAGAGTCGTACACGCATTGAAATTCGAAACGATCTTTGTGGTCATAAATAGCCATCGAAATCAACTCAAAAACATTCATAGAACCAGCATAATCAGGGAATTTGGCCTTCGCCAAATCTAGTAGTTTGTAAATTGGCAAATAACACGCCGGATCATAAATACTGACGTCTGGGACGTGTCCACGAAGAAGACCAGAAATACCGCGACGAACATGAGGTGGCCAGGAGCAGCACCACTCCCAAGGCCCATGATGATAATCCTCATATACATAATAGTACCTATGGCCAGTAACGTGGTACAGCACGTACTGCTTGGCGTCGCGGCCCAGCTCATCCTCGAGGAGTTGGATGTTGCCATTCCCGATGGCCTTGAGTAGGTGATCCGGGTAAGGATACCTTCCGAGAACCTCTTCAACCTCGACCTGCATATTTTTGTACTCGGGGTTAGGCTTCGTCTCGCGAACGAGAACGCCCTTCCCTTTTCCAGAAAATTTCAAGTCGGGGTTGTCGTTGTTCTCAGGTGCAAGAAAGCTCCCCGTTACGGGAGTGACCGAAGGGGTGCCTTGACCCTGCCCTTTGCCTCGCAATCGCGGCAATGGTGGTCTCGGGTCAGATGAAGACGCTTGACCCTCTGCGGATTGGTCCGCGTCCGTAGGGATCATAGGAACATCTCCGGTTGCACCTTCTTCAACAGTCGTTTCATCATCAGCCAAAACATCAAGAACCTCGGCCTCGATCTTCGCCATCTGTGGATCAGGTTCTGGTGCTGTCGGCAAGGCATTTACGCCTGCGATACCAGTATCAGGCCCAGGTACTTCGTCGGTTGCGCCTGTATAGCTATCGGGCATCTCAACGTCCGCGTCGGTTTCCTCAACCTTCGGCTCGACTTTTACGTCGGCTGTCGCAACGTCATCCATCGGCTCGTCCAATGCGGGCTGTTCCTCCGGTAGCTCAATAACAGGTACAACATTGATAAACTGCAACACATCTTGAGGATCTTCGCCTTCCAGATTAACGGAGGCCTTTAGCTCTTCGAGTGACACGTCATTCGTCTCAAAGGGGCTGTACGCTTGTACTTCCTCGACAGTAAACTGCCTGCTCTTCCCCAACGTCTGTTGCATTCGCGCGTTTCGCTGTTCAACAAATTCATTGATAAGTTGTAAATACGATTCCGGTATTTTGACTGTCGCTGAGGAATCCCAACTGTATTTAAATCTTCTCACCCTGTTGAGCGCGGCAATTCCCTCTCGGGAAGCTTCAACGACGTTGACATGGTACGACAATTTGACAATCGAGGTCACATAGTTCACGAAGCGATCGATGTTCTCCTGCGTCTTTCGCATATGCCATTGATCAACTTTATCGGATTGGTAAACCAGATTGTCAGGCTGGAATCGGTGTATGCCGAGACTCTCAATGATGTCGTTGATTTCTGCCCAGAAAATATCGACAAACGAAGGCAACTCAAAAAGATAAGAAGATATTCCACATATACAGCAGAGCTCGTCGGAGATCTCCTTGCATTCGGCTAACAGTTTAACGTTGCCAAGGATGCGCGCCTGCGTACCGAGTCTGTCGGGATTTGCAGCCTCATAGCGCCACGTAGAATCATTGGGCGTGATTCCGTTCCTGCCGACGAGGTCGTTGCCGTTCCACCAAATTAAACCAAAGATGCGCGGGGTATCCCTTGCGGGATCCCTCATGTTGAGCAAGGCCCTCGCATTTACGCGAGCAACAGCAGCCTTGTACTCTGCCATTAAACGAGGTAACTCAGCACCCCATACGATCTTGACCTCGATGAAGTCCCAGTCTCCGCCGAAAGCGACATTGAACTCTTGTACCGGCTCATAGGCTGTACGACTTCGCTTCCCGTTAAGGAAGCACAAAATAGAATCGGTGACGATGACCACGGCCTTCCGGCGTTGCGTTTCCGCAAGCACATTCAGGTGACCAAACGCAGACGGATGAATGGTTGTAAGGCCCATCATTGATTCCGTAAATATGTAGTCACGCACCCAACAATCGTACAACATGACTGGATATACTGCACGCAGCAGTTCCACCAATTGGTCGTGGTGCTGTTTCGAGCCCTCTTCGGTCAATAGCATACCTTGATAAACTGCGTATGCAATAAACTTTGTCCAACGCGACTCCGTTTCCGGAGAGTGGTTGACCGATAAATACCTCTCGATGGGCTCGTTGCTATACTGGTCCCACTCGATCTGCAGCAGGTCGTCCTCCGTCAGGTCGCCCATGGCTTGGCAACCCGATGAAGGGTGCTTGGCGAGCGAAGCACCGACCGCACGAGAAGCAAGTGACCTAAGCAGCACCTTAGTTCGTGAACTGTGACGTCGAGTGGAAGTAGTATGAGGTATGTGAGAATGGTGGAGGTGATAAGTGGAGTAGATGTGGGTGTGAGTATGAGTGTGAGTGCAAGTGCGGGTGTGAGTGGTGGTGGCGCATGCGGCATGAACAGTGGGCTCCTCAGTACAGGGTTGAGCATACACACGTGAACACAAGTTCCTAAACATGGTGTGTATCTTATCAGTTAATTTAAATGTGTACCCTTCTGCATCCCTAAGTGCCTTACCACGTGACTGAGCGTGTACACGCTGTCCGTCGCACCTAAGCTGTTCGAGAGCAGCAAACGCCTCAATGTCGGATGCAACTGTCCAACCCTTCTTAATTGGTGTCCCATGTTCGTCCGTCACCCCAACTTGACACCCATGAAGTTTGTAGTCAACAAGACGATACTTACGTTTAAAGTTCTTCACACTTTTCCATTTCCAATATTCACAAAATGAAGGAAGCTCAAATGAAATGGTGGGTTTAACAACGGATATGCCTTCAAGAAACTTATCAGCGTTCTTAAGAAGGGCAGCGAATTTCTTTTGATGCTGTTGTATCCTTTCTTTCCCACCTGGCAAGTCCTTATTCACATTGTTCCATGGGCATCCTCCCGTACATGGAAGTGAAATGTGGACGTGCACGTTACATTTGCCATTTTCCTTCCAAAACTGAATTGTCTTTTGTGTCGTTTGTTCAACGCATTTCCTTGTCGTGGCGTCCTCATTTTCAGTAACCCTAAAGACAGTACATCCTTTAGAAGCGGCCCTTTGTTGTCCGAGCTTGGAGTCAGGTGAACAACACCATTCGACCATGAGCCTTTGTTTTGTCTTGGGTTGCTGACTGGGCAGTGCATTGCCCCCCTGATCCAATTCCTCATTGTCAGAATTATCAGGGGTTGAGATGTCGAAGTACTGCACAGGATCGCCCCTTGAGGGCGTCACGGCCAAGGAGTTACCCTTGCTTTTGGGTTGTTTGTAGGTATATGGCACCATGTTCAACATATACAGTGCTGAATTCCATTTCTGGGGGGAAGTAAAAGGTTTGGTAAGAACATCCGCAGCTTGATGGAGGGTATTCACATTTATCAAATCGAATTGGTCACTATCAAAGGTTTCCTTTAACCAGCTAAATGAAACACGTTGAGTACGGTCAGTGTGACGCATGTTGACAGAGTTACCATTAGAAAGGATGGTGATAGTAGCTTGGTTGTCCTCCATAAAACGAATAGTAAAGCATGGTCCTAAACGAACTTGAAGGTGGTTAACATTAGCAACACTTTCAGGACCATCATGGAGAAAACCGTACCTAATCTCATCCAACTCGCGATCGATTCGAGCGATCGACACGGGTTCGTGCAACGTAGGCGCCTTCGGCTTGGCAGCTACGCCAGCTCGACGCGTTTTGGCCTGGGGCGGACACTTAGGGTCGCTCATAGCGATCAAGTAATTGAAAAGCGATAGCGAGGGTAGGCCTTGAGCACGAACAGCGTGATTAGCGGCAACAACTTCGGCTTCCGTACTAGACATAGCAGTGGCGGTTTGCTTCTTGCTAAACGCATTAATAGGCCAATAAGTGTTGGGTCCAACTAATGCCATAAACGTTCCAGTAGTACTCTTGTTGTCATATTCCCCTGCAAAGTCTGCATCAGCAAAAAGCCAAAGTTGACATTCTGAAAACTTATCGCCCATGAATCCCCGCATGGTCATGTCTAATGAACAATTAATATATGAAATTAACCTATGCAACCCTGCATCACAATCAGGTGACCATTTTGTAACCCTTGAGGCTAATGACTGAGTCGCTCGCAACAAATCATAGCGCGCCATACGCGCTGCGAACAAAACTTTCATAAGGATCCGGCTGGCAATCCCTTTCAAACGACCCTCAGGCTGCTCCTCGTTTTCACGAGGTCTTGCAATTCTAAGCTCATGAAACGGAGTGGAAGCTTTCCTGAGGTCCTTGCGTTTGACCTTAGCTAAATCGCAGTATGCATCTACGCATGATGATAAGAAATCGTGCATATCATAATATACACAGTTGACTTGCTTGCGCATGCATTCACCTTTGACGACCGGGAGGTCAGACATGTTGGTGAACTTTTGTGCACGTGCAGCTTGTTTAGCTGAAGTCTTGTTTCTTACTCCAGTTTTCTTTTTGCCAGCCATGGCATACCCCTCTGGGTAGTCTATTTCGGCTTGCCGGTTAGGGCAGCACTGAAAGACTGTTTTGCCGGTCCACCAGCCCCCCTCGTTAAAGGCACCATTGACGGTCCAATCATCTTGCACCTCAGTGTCCTCGTTGTCCTTGATGGTTGTCCTTAGTTCAAGGAAGTGCTGGCAAGGCACAGTCAGACCTTGGTCCACGGGAACAAATCTTCTTTTCCTAGGATACACGTGATGTCTAGTATATGTGTTTTGTTCCTCATCATAAGACCAATAGTCTTCAGTTCGCGTTTGTGCGGCAACGGATTTACCCGTGCTGAAGATGTCATAGAATGGGTGCTCTTTGATGTCGAGTTTGATGTTTCGCTCTTCCCTATGCTCGCATCCGAAATACCTATTGAAAGGTTCTGGTTCATCAATGTCAATCATACTAGAAATTGACTTCCAAGCCGTTTTGATCTTCTTGGTGGGTGCAGCGAGCTTGAGGTCGTCTACATAGACAACAAGAAGTGCATCAAACTCTGGATGGTAGAAAACTGAACGCCAAATCTCTTTCAAGACGGATTGCCATCCCTTCTTACCAATTTGCTTTTCGAAGTACGCTTCCCAAATACCACCACTATCGGGGTGTCCGTACAAAGCTAACAACATTGGTACTAAAGGATCATTATATTTACCTTTCCAACCCTTGGGCCATCGATCCTTAGGAAGTCTCAACCATGTGGGCACGCCGGTGAATGCGGCTTGGGTATATGCTTGCCGAGCATCCGCTTGTTCCTTAGAATACCCAGGCTGAGATCCGAACGCATCTAAGATCTTGGCGGCTTCCATCGAAGCGGGTGAGGATGACATCTCAGAGAAAATAGCATAGTCAGAATTCTCATCAAACACATTGTTACCTTGAAAACATGATCTACCCTTATACTTTCTTTGAGGGTTTCCTTCTGGCAACTCACTACCTTTAAGAGTGCATATTTCAAAAATTCTACCAATATGAACCTTCTCACCTTTTCTACGTGCCTCATCAACCACACGTCTACACTCCTTGACCCGTTCCTGATTCCATGTCTTCTTGTTTAGAAGCTTATCCCACTCCTTATCCAATGATGCCTGAGCTTCTTTGGACGCTGCGATCTCTTTCTTGTTCAACACTTTAGCTACAGCAGCAAAGCAGGATTGGAACTTGGGTTTGACAAGGAGTTGAACAACAGCGGCAAACAGACTAGCGTTAGCTTCGTCAGTAAGTTCTTTGATCTTATCCTCTACTAGCTGTCGCATGTCGCTCCGGTGAGGTTCATATACGTTATGTTCTACAGGCATAGCGGGAGCGGCTACCATAGCTGGGGGAGTTTCACTTGGGCTTCCTTCTATGGAAGCTTTCTCAACAGCCTCAGCTTCTTCTTTCTTTCTTTTCTCTTCGAGTTCTGATTGGTAGTCGTCCCATGCCTTCTTGCGTTGCTTGTGGCTTAAGTTTTGCCATAAATCGGTTGGGAATCCAGGAACCCTCTTTGAACCTTTTCTTTCTTTGACAAGTCGAACACCATCATAAACATAACCCTTTGGAACTGGTTTTCCGTCAGGAAACATGTGTGGGTTGACAGATGGGTCATAATAAAGTTCAAACAAGGTTGGTTCCCTTTCTTTCTTTTCCTTCCCTTTCTCTTTTGGCGGCTCAGCTTCTACGCTGGCTGGTTCCTCTACTGCAATCTCAGGAACATCTGCTTCACCTTCAGGCGCCCCTGACCGAGGATCTGGAGGACCATCATCTTGAGGAGCGTCGTCGTCATCATCGTCGTCATCTGCCTCGGGCTGGTAGTCCAGATCTTGAAGGTCAAGTATTGGCTTTTCCTTGAAGTGAAGAGGGAAGATGAAGTCTCCATCTGGAAGGGCGACGCGTTTCGTCCTAATCGTTTTAAGATGCCCTTCTTTCAGGAAATATTCAAGACTATCAACATTAGCAACCAAATACTCTCCCCTCCAAACATGTCCGGCCTGAATGTTGTATCCTAAGAAAACACCTCTCTTGGCATTGGGGGCAAACTTTCCTCTCTTTGGTTCGTACTTACCTTCCCAAAAGAAAAGGAGACATCCAAAAGGGAGTTGCCTACCAAGAAATCCGTTGTCAAAACGAAGTGCCCATGGTGGATCACCACCATTCAATTGTTTTACAATGTTTATGGCCATCGCATGATGTTTGGAGGCATAAGGCCACAAAGAAAGAGGCATGTTGGCCTGGAGGAGGTTGGAGCGCGCCCCTTCCAAAATGGTGCGAACTTCACGCTCAACAACCGCTTTGGTGGAATGTTGATATTCAACAGAAGTCTGGTGTTTGAAACCAAGTTCTTCTATGGCATCCAGCATTTCTGGAGCATTGTCGGTGTACACTATACCAACAACATCAGAAGTCTTCAGAAAATGTTTGAAAGCCTTAACAATAGAATCGGCAGTCTTGTTTTCAGAAGGGTAAACACATCTGTATTGAGTATAAATATCTTTGATCACCAACATTGACGTTTGGCCTTCTATGCCTTCTTCAATATCTTTGGGAATAACATGGTCGCACACTATGTGGTCGCCAAACCCACGCGCCAAAACATGTTGTGATCCGCCTACGCTTCTACCGTAGGGAGCAAGCATTTTAGCTTCGCTACAAACATCGCAGTAGGGATTCTTTGGTCGATGTGTGAATTGATGCGCCCCTGATTTTGCTTCCTTTCGAAGTTGCTCTTCGGTCTTCTCCCCTGCCACGGGAACGTCTTCAAAATCAAAAGGAACCTCAACTTCTGGGTCACTGTCCTCTTCGTCCTCCTGTCCATCATCGGCATTGGCATCTACGCCAGCTTCGTCAGCCTCCTCTTGGTCTTCCTCGGGTTCGGACTCATGGCTGGCCATGGCGTAGCCCTGGTCGATGGTGAACTGGTGGATGGAATCGAGTACCTTAGTAAGGCGAGTCCTCAGTGATTCAGGAATTGAGAATGGGGTACATGTTTCATCAATATATGGAACCCTACCTTGCAATTTGAATTTAACGCATTGTCCATCAGGTCGAAGAAATATGGGAGTAGTGTCCTTTCCCCAAACAAAATCATATCCCTGTTCTAAGCACCTCAAACCAATTGAAAGTGCAGAGGGAGTACTTTGGAGAATGTAGGGGTTGAAGGATTCACATAACCCTGGCAAGATCACCTCTACTACTTCGTCAGCAGTGATAGGTCCATTGGCAGTAGTAAGGGAGATTGGCTCGTTGGATTTGAATATCTTGGTGGCCCTGTTGACTGTCTTAGAGTCCTTACCTACGATGTCCTGGTCAGTGCCAGTGTCACCCAGCCACTTCTCCATACCAACCATATTTGGCATCGCTGTTAAGCGAGCACATGACGGCACCTGTTCTCCGACGACTGTTCTGCACTTCGTGCAGCACAAATCATCGGGGCCTTCTGGGGAATGTTCACAAAGGAAATCACACGCAGGCTCCTCGGTATCCATCGAAACGAGCATCTGCCTAAGTGACTCCGCTGCCAAAATGGCGTCCTTAGTGTCACACTCGCGGGACTTTGGGCATTCCTCAGTGGTCCGGAACAGGTTCCGCTTCTTGCTCTTATTCACTACATGCCGGTACATTTCCTTCCAAACAGGAAAGGTGTGTACCTCCGGTTCTAATTCAAAACGAATTCTCTTCTCTTGCACAACACGGAAAATTGACTTTCCAGTCCAATCAAATTTCTGTTTCGCGTTTGGGTGTTTCTTCCAATTACCCTTGATTGTCCTACTCTTTCCCTTTGAGTCAGTGACTACCATGGTAAACTGGTCTTCCAACCTAGATGACTCAACTGGACAGGATTTACGTGTTGGGAGAAACGACCTGTGCCTAGGCTTCAAATGGTGCCTAATCAACTCATTGCCATCTTTGGAGAATTCCCAGTAGTCTTTACTCTTTTGGGTCCGAGTTGCGGTTACTGCTAAGCAAGACATTGCGAAACCTGTTTGAATACATGGACTGGCCTTTGGACTTTTGTCCTTCTTTTCCCGTTTGCTCTTTTTGTCCTTTTTGTCCTTCTTGGATTTCTTGTCCTTAGACCTTTTAGCTGCGGGCGAGGGACTCCTTCTGCGCGGGGCTGGTGTTGCAGTGTCTCCGTGTTTAAACGGGCATTTGTCACCCCTTTTGCAGTTACCCTTTGCAAAGAACCTGCATGGCTTGTCAGATTTCCTCCCTCTACTTGAGCTTCTTGATGAGTTCCTTGAACTGGAGCGGGAAGTGTGTCTTGACGAACTTCGAGATCGGCTTGACCTGAACGATGAACGGCTGCTCGGACTTGCGCTACGCGAACGAGACGACTCCCGACTAAGGGAGCGGGGACGGGCGCTAGAGTCGTGTGAGTACTTGCATTTGCTCCCATACTTACACTTACCAGTTTTGGCATACTCATAGCATTGATTGCTTCCGTCACCCTTTGTGCTTCGTTTGCCATAACTTGGGCTTCGCGTGCGCTTGTCGTGCGGTGCCGGGTTTGCGAACTTTGCCGCGTGTGATTGTGATATCTTTTCGCGATTGGTCCTGAGCCTTTCCCTGTCAAGGTAACGTCGAACAGAATTGATAAGAAATTCATAGCTTCTGTCGTTACTTCCCTCCGGCGCTCGTTCATAAACATCAAGGTCAAATCTGAGCTTGCGGGACTTCCTAACCTCTCTATAAAACAAATCCTTGAGAGTTGCCGGGTCTGGGACATGACTCATTCCGGTCAGAACACTCTCCCATTTCCTTAGAAAGGATTTCAAGTCGTCGCTATCAAGCGAGATCTTGAGGAGGTCCTCAGTGCCATACAGTGCACCCGCTTCTTCACTTGTCTTGAAGTGGACTTCAAACATGAGCAAAACCTGACGACCGCGGACGATCCTACCTTGCTGTGCCTCGGATTCCTTATAATTCAGGATTTGCTGAGACAGTTCACCTTTGGCAACCTTGGTTAAAGCAGCAAGTAGTTTCGTGTCTAAGGTCCGAAACTTGCCTGGGTCAGCCAATTCGGAACAAAGCTTTGCTTTGTCTTCGCGAACGGCATACACCTCAAGCACCCATGCGAACGCAGCGTCTGGGTCATCGGATGCGGACCGAATCGCTTCGCGAACCGCGGCCCTCCAAGTGCGGTACCTGTCAGGACTTGGGAATTCAGGGAGATCTATCTTGTCAGCCTCCTTTGCCTTGGGCTTATCGGAGTCTTTGCTTTTAGCGCCCTTAAACCCTTCTAGCAAGGCCTTCTTGATGATTTCCCCCAAATCTTGGTCTTGTGGAGTTCTTACCTGAGAAGCCGGCCCTTCTTCTCTGCGATCATCCTTAGTCTTTGTTGCTTCCTGATTAAAGGAGCTTTTGTACAAAGGATCATCACTGAAGTTGTATTGTGTTGACTTCTTCATATACTCCGTCCACGGATCCGGTTGTTTGAATTGTTGCCTGTCTGTAGAGGCCGTTGCCTGTTCCGCTGCGGGCGCCCCCGTCCCTAAGAACATTGATGGGAATCCTGTGTTGCGCACGGACGCTGTTGCATCCATAGCTGTCTTTATAGGAGATCCACCTTTATCAAGGGGCTTACCGTCTAAGGTTGCTGGAACAGTGCCTTCCGTGCGTAGAGGTTCAAAAGATTGCGGTTGACCAATTGGGTGAGCATCTTGTCGAGCAGGAGGTGTGAATGGCTCAGGGTATTGCGGCCCTGGCTTAACGGGGCTAGAGGATTGCGCTTTGCGCTCCGCTTCCTTGCGTTCCTCTTCCCTGTCTGTCAAGGACTGTACGACACGCCTGAGCTCATCCATTTCACCCTTCAACATTGCATTGTCCTTGCGAAGCTCAACTATAGTTTGCTCTTGTGTTTCCCGATCAACTCTATGTTGCTTATTTGTAGCCTCCATTTCATTAACGAGGGTTTTGATCTTTGCCTGTGCAATTGCCAACGAACTGTCCAGTTGTTCTCGCTTGAAGTCAAGTTCTATAGCGATCCGGGATTCTCCAGCAGACGAATGTCTTGCATGATCCTTTGCCTCTACGGCTGCCTTCAGCTTAGCCTCCTGTTGCTCAACATACTGGTGATGTTCAGTTCTCATTTTGTCAACAAAAGCATTGCCTTCTTCCGCCATGGCATTCTTTTCCTGTACAACTTTCTCATGAGCTGCTGTCGCCTGAGCTAGCCGCTGCTGAAAATGTTCCCTTTGCTCCTCCAATGTACCTTGCAACCGTTTGATTGCAACATTGTCTTGCTGTTGGACCATTTGCTGAACACTTTGTTCCTGCTGTTGGGCCCTTTGTTGAACATTCAACATTGCCTGCTCTGCGGCAGCCTTTGTTGCCGCTATAGATTCGGAAGCTTCTCTTTCGTAAATACTCCTGAAGCGCAATGCCTCGATTTCAGCTTCCCTCCTGGCTTGTTCGCTGAGCAAAAACTCATGTTGTTGTAACTCCCGTCGTAGTTCTTCGTCGTTTGGCGATGCATTCAGGTTGACGACGTTGAGCCGAGTCATTGCCAACAAGTTGTTTACTGTTGGCGCACCAGCTACGGTGGCTGACGGCATACCTGCTAGGGTAGCTTGTGCCGCCTCTTGAAGAGTAACACTACCACCACTATTTAGCATCTCTTGGTACACCTCCGAAGCAACCCTTGGATCCATTGCAGCCACTTGTGCAACTGCCTGTTCATGCCGTTGAACTGCATCCAAACTATTGGGCACACTCGGAACTATGTCAAAGCCACTTCCGTAGGCATTCGGTGGGACGTCGTCATCCATTGGGTCCATAGCTCTAACCTAGCTAGCCTACGGCTGATAACCTGTATTTTACAGGATCAGCTCTAATAGTACTAACTACCTAGCTAACCCTGCTAGTCCGGTAAGCGCTACCTTTTGCTCTACCTTGAGAGTCAACGCTACGGGGTCCATGGGGATGAGGTGAATTTCAACATCTTCCTTTGCCAATTTTTGGTGCTGACCTGCCTTGACGAACTGGGACAAGTCCTTGAAAAGCAGCAACGCACTTCCCGCCAAACAGGTGAAAAGAGATGTAACCCGCAAGCAGCAAACCATCCCAAATCCTGCAGCCCATCCCTGCTTGAGGAGCTCCTTTGGCTTCTCTCGTCAGCTAACACGGGGTAATGCGAGGTGACTTCATGTTACTTCGTTATCTTAGTTACTTCCGGCATGTAATGGCGCACAGTTGTGCTATGAAGTTTACGCTCAAACGTTCTGGACTGAGGGGGGCCTCGGGTGCCGGTCCCCAAATGGAAGAACATCTGATATCATCTAAGAGGCTTTCAGTGTCTGGCAGGCCTTTCAACGGTGCCATTCTACTGGCTGGGTCGTTGCTGTTGGGCCATCTGTATCAGCCAACCAGCATGAACGCTGACTTCAAATACTTTAGGACTTTAGGACATGTAGAAAAGCTTGACTCACCATGTGTATGCCTCTCCTTGATCTCCCACGAACGCCTAGCTTGAGCCCAACAACGCCCGCACCGCTGTTCCCTTTCCACCGTGGTGCGCACAGCCCAACCTTCGCTGAGCGCTGGGAGCTCCCACAGCCCTTGACGGAGGGTGGCCTCCTGCCATTTCGACTCAGTGGTCTCCTTGGCCAAGCGCAGCACCTGGCAGGTCTCAAAGCCTCACCCTCATCCTCATCACCCCCACCACTTAGTTGGACATGGGTGGACGGTGGACCGCCTGAACTAGTATGGGATGTTGAAAGGAATATATAGTTATATATACTACACTCCTGGTACCATACTCCTTGTGGTGGATGTCGAATGGGGCACTCCTCGAAAAATCACGGGTGAATGGAGAACATGGCGAGTCAATCTGCGGGCCCTGAGCACTGCTATCGATATCTGCCATTTCCAGATTCGAGCGCCTGCCCCTTGGCCAATCTGGACACAATTTAAACACATCAGTACAACAAAGGATAAAAATAGGTATGATATAGGGCCATATGCCATATGTGTGTCTTTGGAACCCTGTAGTGTTACTGGCAAGTAAGCACAAAGCGGCGGACGCCTGCCGTTGCAAGGCGCAATGGGTTAAACGCTGACTCAAGGCCTCCTGGCACGGCACGGGGGGGCAGTTTGGGGATAGCTTGACCGCTGCACCCCCCACACGCAAGTCCGAAGAAGAGTGGTTTCGCGAGGTGACAGCCAGAAAGGCGGCCCCTCCGAACACCAATGGATCTGGCACATTTATTCTTGTCGCCATTTTCTCTACAGCATGGACTTTGGTTGGCCTCACTGGGGAAGGTTAGTTCCACGATGTTGCAAGTACATTGGCAAACCAAACGCCTCCAGATTGAGCATCATCAATATCACAGGCAAAAGGACCTGATACGGATGACACAAGCATGAAGCATCAACCCCCGGTCTCCTGCTCCAAGGCTGCGCATAAGTCCTGCAAACGCACCAGCTGCTGAGCAGAAGAGCCTCAGCGGTTCGTCGATCACTAATGGGTCAAGGCCATAGACAGCGCAAGCTCCATATGAGAGTGCAAAAGTCCAGTTTGAGGCCTCGCAGGGCTACCAGGAGACTCCCAGCACACTCCTTACCAGTGCCGCGTGCCCCTTCCCAGCGATTCCAAACATGGGGTCACCAATTGGTCGACCACTCTGGCACAAAATGGATGTCAACGGTGACCTGCAAGGGGATGGAGCTCTAATTTTGACATTCACGCTTGTCTATGAGTCTATCAAGTCGAATCATCCAATATCACCAACAATCCGCCAAAGGGATTTGAAATGGTTCATCCAAAATCATCCAAATACTTTAGATCTGAGAGGCTTCATTCTGGCTCCTCCGGTTCCCAGGCTCTCCAGGGTCGCCTTCCTCTCACTTCCGGGGCCGAGCCGCGCAGCGGCTCGGAGACCTGCACAGCTGTGGATCCAGGTTCACGGTCTGTGACCGTATGTGACCTGGTAGTTCCTTTAAAACAAACAACACCCCCCCCCCCCAAGAAAAAGAACATGGTCAAACAGAAAGTCCGTGAAACACATCACAAAATGAACTCTGTGGTGAACCTTGGGCATGCATCTTGGTGATTTGGTGCATATGCTTCTTAAGATTAAAGTGTCACACCCAAACTGCAAATCTGAAAAAGAAAATGCTCAGCACATGCATTGAAACATGGTTTAGCAGTGGATCATGCTCAGCAGCGGGAGGTGATGGAGCTGTTCAACTTATTCGTTCAATTGAAAACGAAATAACGACCACTCCCATGCAAACATTGAGCCATAGCAATCCATCTGGTGCTCTGGCATGCTCTGGCTCTACTTGATCTCAGACTCTGACCATCCATGCAGCCGTCATTGGAACCACATCATGGGCTTGATCTTGTATCAGCCCAGCCCTAAAGAACTGATTTCACGGATGCAGTCTCGCTCATTGGGCCTCTCTGGTGCTGTAGCTGCGACAGCAGGATCCACAGAATCCTAATTCACTACCATCGGTGCTCTATAGAATGCAACTCTGGAGAGTATGTTTCACCACGGTTGACTGAATATTGATGGCCAACAGAAACTCCAGTGCCAAGATTTCTATATGGCCCGTTCGCGGTGCCTCAAGCCAAATCAAGCGAGCGAGTTCGCCAACTGTCCATGCTTGCAGCTGACAAAAAATGGCGAATCGAACCAGTGAATAACTACGGGATATTCCAAGGGTTGCCCCACTCGTGCAGAAGCGCCCCCTTGTATATAGTTTAGCGCTCCCTAGACCTCATTGATATTTCATCGTTTGTCCTTGACATTCCTCCATATTAATAATATACTTTCCTGGGGTAATGCTGCCCATACCCTCTTATTACCTTACTTCTCCAAGGGTTTCCTTCTCTTATTTTGCTGTTGCCCGGGCACTATGGCACTTAACGCTTAAGGGTTGGCAAAAGGGTCCAGGATGGAGAAACAAAGATGCGACGGTGCATGGAATGAGCCAGATTATATATAAACAAACCTGGCTGCAGCAGGGCCACCAACACACACGCCATTGTATCCGAGATACTCTGAGATTAAGTCACTGGCACGCTCAAGGGTTCTTCCTTGAGCACCTCTGAGGCCTTGACCTGACTCTCAAACGCCACTTTGGGCATTACTTCTGGTGCAAATGTCGCCCCTCAGCGCCTTTCTGGAAGGGCTTTTTGGTTCCGTTTCATGCCTGGACCATTGGACTGTCGTTGGACTCTGGACAAGCAGCAATCAACGATCATGGTTAAATTATGCCTCTTTTGTAGTCCATCCAAACCTGCTGTTGCACCATGTGCTACCTCTAGACTCTACATAGAGCCTAGCTATGCACTCTCCAGCACCTGTTGGAGCCCTTCGGGCACAGTGACTCCGCCTTGCGCATCTCAGTCCACACTGATGCTTCGCAGTTGCAATTGTGGTGCCTTGCCGGGGAGATCTAAGCAACTTGGCCAAAATTGCATAGTTTTGGTTTTGATGTGCTTGTTGGAGCCCCAAATGCCAAACCATTGCCAATGGGATGAATGGCCCGTGTTCCATCAATGACCTTTTATATAGTGCATTTGCTCTTGCCAAGAAAATCTCCATTTTTGGGGGTAGGGCGTAACCCAGGCTCGTCCTACTTTAAAACACATTGATGAGGTTCGTGTACCAAGATGCGCTTGTCATCAGTTGTGTAAAAATCAAGTGCAGCTATCACTGCTGAACATGCCAAACAACAGTGCACCATGCTACAACATCTAGCACACATCACGGGCACGTCATGGTGCCCTTCCCAACCAGATGCAGTAACACCAGATGCAGGAGACCAACGGACGCGTTCGCAGTCCACCATGTGGGACGTTGAGTTGATAGAACATTGCAAGTGAACTTTCAATTAACTCAAGACATGTAGAGGTGATTGCAGGTGGGTGCCAACTTGTAGAGTTGCCCTTGGACTCAACCGCGCTGCATGATTCCCCACTACGCAGGATCAGGAATGGCCACCTCTAAGTGTCTCCAAAGCCCGGCCTCTGGATAGGAGTCACCGCTCGTCTCCGATGGGCGAGCTACAGCACCAGCCTTGGCCTTAACCTCCAGGCGCCGTGCCACACCATGGAGGTCCTGCTCTCGTGCACACTCCAGGCCTCAGTGCTCTCTGAAATACAGAAGAAAATCAGTGGGGAGTCAGAGTGTGCAAAATGATTGTGACCAGAGTATTCAGTGGATGACTCGGCATCTCGTGGCGGCTACAGCTCCAACACCTCATCGGAACCATGCCCCCCGTCTTTCGGTCAAGCCCTCGCTCCAAGTTCCGACCAAGCAGCACGTCCGCCCCAAATCGTCCTGCACCGCCAAGGGCTCGGCCAGGCCCAGCTCCTGGCAACGCCGCAGCAGGAGCTCGGCCACCTGAACCCATCGCTCGGCTTGCTTTCCCAACTCCCCGGGCTGTGCAGATCTCAAATGTGCGATGTTGCTGCTCAATGACTTTAACATGTAACGCAAACCATGCTGAAGAAGAGAGGTGGAAAATGATGGAATGAAATAATGCTGAAGGCTCAGACGCTCCCCTCCCTTGCTTCCAGCCTTGCACTTTCCTGTGGGCCTTTCCGTTTCACTTCCAGCCTCCTCGTGCCCTTCTCCAGCCGCACGGTGTAGGGCGGTCACACCCTTGGGCCCTCGGCCCACCGGATCTGCTCGGGCCTTCAGAAGCGCCTGACTGCAACATTTCAGCGGTGTCTAACGGCGTCTCTTCAGCTGACTGAGTTTCAGCCGTCTATAGGTCTCTTCGGTGCAGTATGACCTATCAACTAATCTTACTAGGGGATGTGAGGGGTTGGGGGACTCTCTGCAGCTCCGAACGGCTCCTGGTTCAATGGGAATATTATGGACACTGCCGGCTCCTTAGCTCCCTACTGGGAACCAGCTAGCTTGTCACTTAATCTGATATAATCTGAGCTATTTGGCACTGCCAGAGGCCACCAGCCTGACAAGTCAAGCCTCGGTTCCAAGTCACTCCAAGCTGTTAGGCACATGACGGATGCCGGCGAGGCTATACAGTAGACTACTTTCACCTACAAGTGTTGGCCCCACTGTCCCCTTTCAGTACATGACGTTTTCTGGAGGCCTGCCCCCATTCTCAGTTTGCAAGAGGGTAGGGAACTGGGGCAGGGCTAAATATAACTATACTATATTCTAGTAGTAACAAGAAGCTATTGGTAACAAGTGCATCGCTTCTAGTAACAAGTGCCTTACTAGTAGTAACAAGAAGCTATTAGTAGAAGATGCCAAGCACGCCTGAACCTCAGAACCAAGAAGATAAACCATCATGACTACCATCATGTTCACATAGTTTCCCACTACAGTAATCCAATCATCCATGATCTTCCATGATCTTCCAATCATCCATGATAATTTTGCCCTCTTCTTGTGTCATCTTGTATCTTCCCCTGCACTTCCCTCCTCCCCTTGCTCGCCTCACAGACTTCCAGGTGTCCTCGCCCGGCCGCCTCCGCCAGCGGCGCCGAGAGCACCTCTGGGGTCCAGTGGCAGCTCTGAAGCACCTTGGCACACAGTCTCAAGCGCACACGTGAGCTGAGTGGTGGGATGCGGGTCACGGTGAAGCAACCAACCATAACCATTATATGCATAACCAATATATCAACACCTCTTGTTTCTTTGCATGGAGGGTACTTGTTTGCTTGGTTCATGATTCGGTGAGCAGTAAGGGTCCATGCATCGCATGTTTTTGGCCGGTGTGGTGTCAAAATCCTTAACACTCGCCGATGTTATTGTTCCAAACAACAATTTCAAGGGGGTATAGTACACAAGACCAGGGGAAGTGATTCATACAAATTGTTTAGGGGTGGGGTTGATAATTTTAATAGGTAAACGTGCAGGCCTAGAAAGATCCCAACTTACTTTTCTAGTACTACCACCACCACCACGACTGCTACTGCTCCTGCTGCTGCTACTGCTGCTGCTACTGCTGCTACTTCTACTGCTACTTCTCTTCTGTCTCCTATTCCTCCAACTCCTACTTCTACTCCTATTACTCCTCCTGCTACTACTATTGTTACGACGACGACTACTACTACTGCTACTGCTATAGCCCCTGCTGCTGCTACTACTGCTACCTATACCTACTCCTATTCCTACTCCCTACTCCTCAATCCCAAATGCTTCTGGGCTTGACTCAATAAACCCTCCTTCGATTGTTACCAAATGCTTTTTGTGACCCGTTTGACCACTTACTGTAAGATCCGGCATTACATCCACTCACAAAAAACTCCCAATTCTGACCTCTGTGCCTGCACCCCTAAAACTCCTCACGCAAATGCCACCAAGAAACCTATCTAACATTACACTAGACTATACTCGTATATACAGTACTCATGTCTGAAGAAGTCAAGGCACGTGCTCCACTCGCTCCTGTAAACACGCTAGACAGCATCAGGAAGCACAACCTGCATGTCACGCCTGCTGCTTCAGGCCAAACATCCAACCACTACGCACTGAAAACATCTGAATACTCGGATCTGGCACGTACTTTGTGCCCAGTGATGTGCAAATATCTCCCCGATCGCGCTAGGTTAGAACCAAAAAGCACTGGAAACGCTTACAGCACCTTCTAAGCCGTCACGTGCCCTAGGACCTAGACATTGCTGGGGCGGCTCATGCAGCGCAGTATAGCGCAGTCATCCTGTTATTGTTGTCTACTGGCTTGAACCTTCATCTGGCTCTTAATCCACTCAGCACATGCTCAGCCATGGCGGTGGCTCCTGCTTTCCCCAGGTAGCTGCGTCACACAGCAACTTGCACACGCTGGTCTCATCCGAGCCGTCCCCGCTCGCTGCGCCAGGACCCGCCGCGCTCGGCAGGCGTGCAAAGTTGCGGCCGGTGGAGAGGTCGAAGCGGATCTGGCGGACGCTCGTCTCGTCTCGTCTCGGGCGCCGGGTCTCACCGCACCTCACGGGTCTTGGAAGGTCCTAACCTATGTGATCCGCCCCTTTTTCTGGAATGACTTCTTGGAAGAAACAGAAGCGGCTTAGGTGTCACACTCCAACGAACACATCACAGTTACAGTAACTGAAACTTTGCCTGCTTCCATAGTGGGAGGTGACCCCTTTTGTGGGAGAACCTCTTTTCAACTCCCCTCTGGAAAAACTGAGGACATCTGGTGATTCACGTAGTGCATGAGAATGCATGCAAGTGTCAACTTGTCACTCTGTGTGCTTATCTGTTGATCCCACCCTAACATCCACCCCACTCCGAACAACACACAGCGGTGTAAAGCGTGGTCTGCCTTCCATCGGCGCGACTAGTTCCACCACCGGCGCCTCCAGGTTGGTCGGTAGAACGTGGTGCGGCAACACCTCTTGCCACTCGTGACTGGCTTTGAAGTGGACTTTACCTCGGCTTCAAAGGCCTTTCAAGCGCCAAACGACCCGGACACCACCGGGAACGACCGAGCAAGCGAGTCACTCAAGGACCGCGTTTCAAGGGGGGGATGATCCACAAGTGATTCTGATTGGGTGCTCCTTGATAGTATAACATTGTAGAACTATGTTGTTTACAAGTAGTGACAGTAGTGTGATGTTAGCTCCTTTTAGATCCTGGGGGCTGCTCCAAATCCCAGTGATGGTATATAGGCTAGGCAGAAGATCGAAAACGCCAGCCCCCCGCACAAGGAAAATGATGTCAAATAAGATGAAGCAACATTCACGAAATTCACAACCCAATGGCAGCACATTTAGTCGTAATCCTTCCATGACCGCTGCAAGTGAGCATGGCCAAAAGACATGGACAAACAAAACAAACGCACGTCTAGTCTGTTTCCTTGGCCTAAAGAACCCTTTAAGATGTGGCCACTGAGGCCATCTCCGGGCAAACAATCATTCAGTCCATGTCCGATGTTCGCTCAGTCCATCTCGAGTGGATGAACTCCTTCGGGGGACTCCTTGGCCCGCTACACCCGGCTCCGAAGTCGCTCCCTCCTCACCGGTCGGAAGCCACCCTAGCCGCCCCAGCCGCCCGTCCGATTCTCCGGCCTGCCGGCAGCGACATCCTCGCTGGCACACCTGGCGTGCGATGTCAAGTTTCAGATCGTCCGCAAGGTCTCTATACACTCTTCCACCCACTCACTTTCCACTGGTTTGCTTCCTGTGCTAGGGATGTATATACTCGAGTTTGACCATGCTCACCTCTTCACACAGCTATGGAGGCTCCACACCTCTGACGGCTGCGGTCACGGCGATGGTTGTGGTCGCGGTAGCCGGAGCCAAAGCCCAGTAGCCCAGCAGCAGGCACGCTAAGGTCAAAAGAAAAGCCACCACAGGATCTACCTCCCACCATGGCATGGGCTTGCACAGCACTTCCCTCTTTGAACAGAAAGAGATGCGCGCAACGTAACAGACAGCCATACCCAAACATGGGGCAATCAGAATCCAAAAGGGCGCAGGAATTTAGCGGTTTGTGGTTGTACTGCTCCACGGTCCCAATCTCGCAGCAAGTCATCTGACTACCCCTTCCCCTCAAGCTGCTTAAGCATTTCCTGCTGCTTTTCAAAGGTCCTGTGGTTGTAACACGATGTCTCAGTTCCTGCGGTCACCAGGACAACAAACTTCTGAATTAGATTTAGTTATATGATACAGTAGTTATAATGTGTCTGGGAGTGGTGCCCAAAGTGGGATGTTCAGTTGTCAACAGCTTGTCGGCTCGAATTTCACTGTGACTGTGCATGAAACCACAACATTGCAACATGACTGAACATTCCAATCTCAGATGATGGGCCCAAGCACAAAACATAGCACAAAAATGCACAAAACATGTCAAAATTGTTAAATGGGCACCGGCACTAGGAAACATGTATATAAAACCAAGTGGCTGGGGACCGTGGTCGAGACAAAACCATGGCTTGAAACATGCCACTGGCACACGTGTGGGGCACCCTTGACCCTCAAGAAAACCGATATCAAACCCCAACAGTTCATTGACTTGAAGCCAAAACCTCATCAAACCCCCACAGCTCCAAACTCCTCGGCTGGCTCAGAACTCTTCAGCTGCAACGACCTGTTTTTTTCCTTCATTCGCTTTAGAGGTGCCAGGCTCCTGAAGATCAACGAAGCTCTTGACACCCTTTTGTCACTGTTCTATACTTTTGTGGCCGTACTTCAGTTTCAGTCGCGGGTGATTATACAAGAAGTTAGGCCACCTTAGACCTACTTCCCTAATTAGTTTGGTTGCATCCCCTTTGAAGGAAAAGGATTGAGTTGATCTAGTAACACTTGGTCTGATGACACGCTTCTTCTTCCACCTTTCTCATACCAAAGGACAATGAACACGCGGCCAGCCGTGGCGAAAGGAACCACCCCTTGGACCGTTTCCTGCTGCATGAGCCACGTCCGGGACTGAGCACCTGCTGCTTCATTCGAAGCCCACGAAGATGAGAGCAGTCGAGAAGACAAGAAGAGCCTGGGCGTATCCAATTGGCATTCACACTCATCATTCCAAACCAAAAGCCTGCACACACTCACACATAGTCACAGAGAACTCAAA
Source organism: Durusdinium trenchii (assembly GCA_963970005.1). Taxonomy (NCBI): domain Eukaryota; class Dinophyceae; order Suessiales; family Symbiodiniaceae; genus Durusdinium; species Durusdinium trenchii. Next base: position 1,672,642 of record CAXAMN010003113.1, read on the forward strand.
GTTACACCAGCCTCCACAGCAGCCATAGCATGGGCCAATAAAGAAAGAAAACAAAGCACAGTCATGCATCCTTTTGGGTCTGACAAGTGGGCGTGCATGCAGATTCGTAGAGCGCCGGCACGATCCGGGCAAGCACATCTTCAGTTGACCAAGTTAGTGACAGTGTCTCCTCTTACGCGCTCAGGATGCGTGTGCAGCTGAGTGCCCCGACCATCGTGCAACCTGGGCTGCGCTTAGAGGAGAACTTTTATGTCCTTTCTCAGTCATGGCCTACCCCGCTGAAGGGTCACAAAATTCAATGTCTGTATGGCAACGATGTGACCCACCTCAACAAAGCGATGATGTGTCTTGCAGCTCATGCTGCCTGCAACGCTTTTGAGCATCTTTGGAGCCAGGACAGGGGTTGCTGTTGCACCTTGAGAAATTCAAGGATGCCAAATCCATCCAAATCCCAAATGCCTGCGTGAGAATCATGATCCGAACACCAAGAATAATCTGATTCCTATCCCAGGGATGTCAACCGATCGTGGGGTGCTGGTTCAATCATGTTCTAACCCTCTAATCCAAGAGGCCTCTCGTTTCTCTGGCGCTGCCCTTGTAGACATAGTTTGCCATTCCCAGAACGGTGTTGTCGTCGTAGTCGTAGTTCTGCGTTGGTAGTCTAAGCAATGTCTGGAATCAGGATTGCTCTCCAAAACTGTGCATGTCTCAGGGTCCCCTAATCTGTATATTATATACAGTATCTGAGGTTTTCCGATTTCCTGGAAAATTAACAAATGTATTGAACTGCTGAATTAATCTTCAAGAATCGATTCAACATCATGAAGGCGCCAAGAGGAACACCCAGCCAAGACTGCATGTGCACGGCGGAGTTGGATGACCGGTCTGTTTCGCTTGCGCTCTCAGCAGTCCCCCAATCCACGAGCCCCTCACTGACCCAACTCGCTGCTGAGTACGTTCTGCCCACGGGTTCTGTAGCACGAAGGGTTAAAATGACTAGAAGGGTGGAGGTTGCATCACAAGTCTCTCTTCAGCAAATGATCTGCCTCTGACAAGCCCAAAGCCTACAGGCCTATAGATCCTATAGTCATCTCTCATACTTATACAGCATTCTCGTCTACAATACTATCTAGCCTTCTGACAGCCCTCACATACCCCCTCAGCACCATCAACCCAAGAACCCCCCAGATGAACCGCCGGATCGTGCCGTCTCCTCGGGTCGTGGGGAGGAAGGCTTCGAACTCATGAAGATGCCATCGTCAGACTCCAGCTCCACGTTGGCATTCAAAGGCATGTGCAGTTCCTGAGGCGCGGAGGCGGAAGGAAACCCTCATTTTCAATATGGGCCTCTACTACTGCCTCTACTCTAAGAGCCTCCTGGCCAAAAAGGCCTCTAACCAACTATAGAATCGAATCTATATCATACAACCTACAGCCACAGTCAGGTGTTCGTCCTTAAATTCCATTCTATTCTATTCTATTCAGTTTCCTCTGGGGGATGCCATCTTTGCCGCGCATTCTCGGAATAAACCTTGCATGCTACCTTCACAACCTTCGAATGATTGCCCATTCGTGTGGGGTCGAGCCAAGGGGACAACAAACATCAAAAAATATGTTTGCAACACATCCTCTGAGGGGGTCTGACGAACCGGAACCACACAGAAGGCATGTAAGTGCGTACATGGTACTTAGTTGGGATCTTCTAGTTCTGACTAGGATGCTACCGGGATGGGGTGCAAAAGAAGCACTGATCTTGATGCTCCAAAACCATCCTGCAGGTGATTGTACCGCGACGTATCCACTGAGAACACTGAACCCTATAGCCTATAGAAACCATTAACTAAGTAGTGGCAGTATGCTTCCCGTCTGTCTCCATCCAACTCCTGGAATCATATTGCACGAAGAACGGCGTCTGCATCCAAGCCTCTGTTTCAGTCGGTTGGTAGGCTGTGTGAACCCCCCCCGCGGTTCCGGAGTGTGCTAAGGGTTGGCCATAGCCGTTGGCCTGGCCATAGGGGCTTTGGCCATAGGGGCTTTGGCCATAGGGGCTTTGGCCATAGGAGCCTTGGCCATAGGAGCTTTGGCCATAGGAGCTTTGGCCATAGGAATTGCTGACAGGGACCTGGCTCACAGGAACCTGGCCCCCCATGCCACCCAGGCTACCACCCATGCCGCCATTGTAGGCGCCATAGCCACCAAAGCTGCTGCCAAGATAGGGCGGCTTCGCCGCCTCCTCGCGCCAGGGCACGTCGGCAGGACGGAGCTTTCGAGTCACTTAGCGGTCCAACCATTTGGTGGTCACCGGTGGTTTGAAGTGTTGAGAAAAATTACCCCCTCGGCCTTTCGTTGCTTGAAAAAATAGCTTTCTTCGGAAAGCTCTCTTCAGAAAAATTACTTTGCTTCGAGTGATCCCCACCATGACATTTCAATCATTTGTCTTGATGCCATAGTGAGGAGCATGTTGCCATAGTCGTTAGATGTCGTTAGTATTGTAGTTCTCGATGTTGCTTGTGGGTCCTCGGGTTGTGTGCTGTGGTTGTGTGCTGTGTTGTGGTTGTGGTTGTGCTTGTGGTTGTGTGTTTGTGGTTGTGTTTGTGGTTGTGGTACTGGTTGTGATTGTGTGTTTGTAGTTGTGGTTGTGGTTGCGGTTGTGTCTTTGTGATTGTGTGTTTGTAGTTGTGGTTGTGGTTGTGTCTTTGTGATTGTGTGTTTGTAGTTGTGTTTGTGGTTGTGTGTTTGTGGATGTGTTTGTGGTTGTGTTTGTGCTGGTGGTAGTGGTTGTGATTATGTGTTTGTAGTTGTGGTTGTGGTTGTGGTTGTGTCTTTGTGATTATGTGTTTGTAATTGTGGTTGTGGTTGTGGTTGTGTCTTTGTGATTGTGTGTTTGTACTTGTGGTTGTGGTTGTGGGTTTGTGGTTGTGTTTGTGGTTGCGTGTTTGTGTGTTTGTGGTTGTGTGTTTGTGGTTGTGTGTTTGTGGTTGTG